>CM055729.1:27066275-27071275 GCA_029465975.1 Dallia pectoralis
ACGTAGAGGCAGCCATATTAGTGTAATAACATACGTAGAGGCAGCCATATTAGTGTAATAACATACGTAGAGGCAGCCATATTAGTGTAATAACATACGTAGAGGCAGCCATATTAGTGTAATTACATACGTAGAGGCAGCCATATTAGTGTAATTACATACGTAGAGGCAGCCATATTAGTGTAATTACATACGTAGAGGCAGCCATATTAGTGTAATTACATAAATAGAGGCAGCCATATTAGTGTAATTACATAAATAGAGGCAACCATATTAGTGTAATAACTTAACAAAGCTGCCTCTCATTTCTTGCTGTAGCTGAATATATGGACGTTACTGTCGTGATCTCTTAATTGTTTCCAGACTATAATAACTTCTGAATATAAACTGAACTGAATAAACTTCTCTTTTTGTCTTTTCACCAAGCGTGCATTTTACTTGGCTAGTCAGGCCTGGTTCTGCCGTGGTTCTGCCCTTTTTCTCATCTGTCTCATTCAGAACCGGGCCCCATATGGATGTTTAAGCCTCAGTTTGAGTCTGCCACAACTCCTCCTTCAAGAGAACAGTAAGGCTCACAGAGTATAAGCCTGACATCACTCATCAGAACAAATAACCGCCACCACACTCCAGCTTTAAGGTTTTTACAAAATCTGCAATTTGAGAATGGCAGAACCAAATTTGTCCCACCACACTCTGTGTCACTCAATTCCTCCTCCCTTCTTTCTTCCCCACATATTTCTTTTTCTTCTTTTCCGTGCAAGTCTTCGTGTCTGGCGCTGGAATCCCCCCGGGTTTAGGAGGTTTTCTGCTGAATGCAGCAAGAAAAGCATGATCTTTATGAACGTGTGTGTGTGTGTGTGTTTGCATTGGAAGGCCTGTGTGTGTAAAGGTCTGTGGTTTTATAGAGTTTCTCCTGGACTTGAAATGAGTAAGAGAGGAAACGAGTGCGAAAAAAATAAATAACGGACAAAAAAACTGAAAAAAGAATGCCTCCACCATATGAAAGTGATCGAGCTATGGAATTGCTCCCAGATTGTAACTCACCAAGTGAATTCATAAGATCACACTGCATGCTGGGACATGTTTTATTTTGGTCCTTTTGGTGAATTCTGGTGGTCAGCTAAAAGAACCACATAATGTTGATGGGCTCGTGTGTGTGTGTGAAAGAGAGAGAGAGTTTGTGTGCGTGTGTGTAGTGGACTGTGTGTGTGTGTGTGTGTGTGTAAGAGAGAGAGTGTGTGACTGTGTGTGTGTGTGTGTGTGTGTGTTTGTGTGTGTGTGTGTGTGTGTGTGTGTGTGTGTGTCTGTGTGTGTGTCTGTGTGTGTCTGTGTGTGTGTGTGTGTGTGTGTGTGTACATGCTTTTATGTGACTGTGTGATTGCTGAACGATAGGTTAAATACAACTTAGGTTGACAGCTATTTTAACCTGGCTGCAGGGAAGAAAAGCATTTAGTCACAGTTCTATTTGTGGGAAGGCCACTTCTGGTACTCCGTTACTGTATCTGGAGTCCACCACTATCCTCCAGTGAGAAGAAAACACCAGTCCAGTGAAAAATGTTTTAACCACAAACAACAACAGTTTTGCTTTTTATCATTTTACCTAAAACAGGTTTCTGACAAATCAAACGAAGTTGAGTTCAAATAGAGGCATTCCTTTCTACCTGGGCAATTTAGATAACTGCATTAAGCTGGTCAGGACGAAAGCTTTGAAGATCGTCACGTGTATGTCACGATATCCATAGGGTGTAATATAGAGAACCACACGCAGAGCGGAGAACGAAGTTTGTGGTGGTTTAATCAAATGAAGGAAACAGCGAACACATACGTAAAAAAAAACATACACTCAACGGCAAAGAAAACACACTTTACACCAAGCTGAAACAAGTGGTGAGGGTTTGTTGCAGCACGGAACGCTATTGGTGGAGCACATCTCATTGGTTACGTTTCTGATCACAGGTGTTTGCTGTTAATCAGTAGGCTGGGCTATAAAGGGTTGTCAGTAGTATTCACCGGTGCTTAACATTGTTCTATGTCACAGTGGTATTCGAGGTGAGTGGATGTATTTGTATATAATCTATAGCTGTTGTTGTTTTTATAAGTCGCGATATGCGCATTTTTGGTTTCAGTGCAACAATTAGCCTTTTCGCCGTAGTTGGTTTGCCTCAGATAAGCATTCAATAACATTCACTCTTCCTCACGTTCTTCTCCCAGACAGAGCAGAGGTCAAACGTATCCAGTTCCTTTCCTCTAAAACAACCCTGACATTGGAGAGGACACATGTCAATCTTTTGATTGAGACAGCGTGTCTGGGTTTATCAGTCTGTGTGAGTGTCTGTGTGTGTGTCTGTGTGAGTGTGTGTGTGTGTGTGAGTGTCTGTGTGTGTGTGTCTGTGTGAGTGTCTGTGTGTGTGTGTGTGTGTGTGTGTGTGTGTGTGTCTGTGTGTGTGTGTGTCTGTGTGAGCGTCGGAAGGCTGACAGGTTGTCTGGAGGACAGGAAGGTGTTGATGGGGGCCACATTGATGAGATGTGAATGGAAGCATCCCTCTTAGTCTACGTAATTGATAAGGGGAGTTAAACCAGAGCACTGGATAATGTTTAGTCTGTGTCAGCAGCCTGGCATGTAGGCTAAACCAGAGCACTGGATAATGTTTAGTCTGTGTCAGCAGCCTGGCATGTTGGCTAATTAGTAGCATTCACATCAACAGTTGGACATTCACTTTTCTAACCTGCCGGTGTTGGAGAAGGTTTATTAACTCTTTAACTTGTATCTCTTGGTGTGTTTACAGCAGGTGGAGAAGACTGGGTGTTTTGGTATTCGTATAAAAGGAGGGTTTAGTGTTTTCCTCCCAAAACGTTATTGGTTGTTCGTGTACATTTAAATGACTGTGCTGGTTTCTATTCATGCAGGCTCACGTCACTTATTCATGTGCAAGATGAGGGTGAGCGCAAACACACACACACACACACACACAAACACACACACACACACACACACACACACACACATACACACACACACACACACACACACACAAACACACACACACACACACACACACACACACACACATACACATATACACATAAACACACACACACATATACACACACAAACACACACATATACAAACACACACACATATAAACAAACACACACATGCACACACACACAAGATAACGTCCTCTTTTGCAAATTAAATGTAAAAAGCTATAGGGCTCAATGATGCTGTATTCTTGAATAAATGTGGTGGAATTAGAACTACAGGCAGTATTTTGACCATGCGTGTATGCTGGGGTGTGTGAAAGTGTGTGTTTTTGTGTGTGTGTGTGTGTGCATGTGCATGTGTGGTTGTGTGTGAGTGTGTGAGTGTGTGAGAGAGAAAAAGTGGGGGATAAAATAGAGAGAATAAAAGAAATAGGGACAGAGATGGAGTGAGGGAGAGGAGGAAAGGAAAAGATAGCGAGAGATGGTGAAGGAAAGAGAGGGAGAGCGCTAGAGTGTAAGAAGCAGGAGTATTCATTACATAGAGAAAGAGAAAGAACGAGGGAAAAAGGAATGGAGTGGGCCAGAGAAAGAACGAGGGAATGAGAGAGGGAGTGGGCTAGAGAAGGAGAAAGAACGAGGGAATGAGAGAGGGAGTGGGCTAGAGAAGGAGAAAGAACGAGGGAATGAGAGAGGGAGTGGGCTAGAGAAGGAGAAAGAACGAGGGAATGAGAGAGGGAGTGGGCTAGAGAAGGAGAAAGAACGAGGGAATGAGAGAGGGAGTGGGCTAGAGAAGGAGAAAGAACGTGGGAATGAGAGAGGGAGTGATGTGGAGAGAGAGAGGGAGCAAGTGCAGTGAAGAAAGCTACAATATAAGTATGTAATGGGGTTCTGAAAGGACATTGACAGTTCCATCCCAGGTTGTCATGGCGATTCCTGTTGTTATATCCTGCTACACCCCACAGCCGCTCAGGACGCTTGTCCAAGGTGCAACAATATTACGTTTCCACGATCACCGGTCGGGTCGCCCATGACGACGTACACGGATATGCGTGAGACCGATGACAGTTCCCTAGGACGTGGCTCCTGTTCTACACAGCTGCTGGGCCAACCACACACACACAGACACACACACACACACCACATAGATGTGCCATTACCTGTGGAATTGAACGGATTATTGCGGTGCCTCACAGGCAGGTGTGTGACTGCCACGTTTTGACATTTTTTTATTCTGCTGAGATGCACAGCGGAGGAGAAACTAGTGCTGCTGTCAGAGTCCCTGCTGCCTTCCCACATCGTACCCCCTGTAATCCCCTCCCCCGAGTGTCAAAACCCCTGCCACAGTCAGACACATCCCTGTGAGAGGGCTGAGGAAGGGGGCGAGGGGGAGGTAGGGGCCATTGTGTCAGAGTTATTGTGGTTGAGGCAAACCTAGATTACCTGCTGTTTGCACGGAAATAAATACAAACTGAAAATATGAACATAGAAGATACACAAAGGGAAATACTCTGCATGGAGGGAAATAGTCTGCATGGAAGGAAATACTCTGCATGGAGGGAAATAGTCTGCATGGAAGGAAATACTCTGCGTGGAGGGAAATAGTCTGCATGGAAGGAAATACTCAGTTCATGATTCTGATGCTGTGGAAAGTAGCATGTTTAATGTTCATTTTGTGTGGCGTTACCAGGCAGGGATTATCACTGGCTTTGCTTTATAATACCATTATTATCAGGGTGCCGGTTTGTGCCAGAGACAAGCAGACGATGGGTTCTGACAGGGGACCTGCAGTCCTGAACAGCCGCAAAGTCTTTACCTACTAATCCTTCAGCCAAACAACTATTTATAGTGCAGGGATTATCTCAGTGCTTTAATATATATCAGTATGTGTGTGTGTGTGTGTGTGTCTGTGTGTGCATGCATGTGTGTGTGTGTGTGTGTGTGAGAGTTTCAATGTGTGTGCATGCATGTGTGTGTGTGTGTGTGTGTGTGTGTGTGTGAGAGTTTCAATGTGTGT
>CM055729.1:27076275-27151275 GCA_029465975.1 Dallia pectoralis
CATCAGGAGAGATCAGAGGAGACATCAGAGGAGACGGCTGGGGAGAGACAACATCAGGACAGATCAGAGGAGACATCAGAGAGGACGGCTGGGGAGAGACAACATCAGGAGAGATCAGAGGAGACATCAGAGAGGACGGCTGAGGAGAGACAACATCAGGAGAGATCAGAGGAGACATCAGAGGAGACGGCTGGGGAGAGACAACATCAGGAGAGATCAGAGGAGATGGTTGGGGAGAGACAACATCAGGAGAGATCAGAGGAGACATCAGAGAGGACGGCTGGGGAGAGACAACATCAGGAGAGATCAGAGGAGACATCAGAGAGGACGGCTGGGGAGAGACAACATCAGGAGAGATCAGAGGAGACATCAGAGAGGACGGCTGGGGAGAGACAACATCAGGAGAGATCAGAGGAGACATCAGAGAGGACGGCTGAGGAGAGACAACATCAGGAGAGATCAGAGGAGACATCAGAGGAGACGGCTGGGGAGAGACAACATCAGGAGACATCAGAGGAGATGGTTGGGGAGAGACAACATCAGGAGAGATCAGAGGAGACATCAGAGAGGACGGCTGGGGAGAGACAACATCAGGACAGATCAGAGGAGACATCAGAGAGGACGGCTGGGGAGAGACAACATCAGGAGAGATCAGAGGAGACATCAGAGAGGACGGCTGGGGAGAGACAACATCAGGAGAGATCAGAGGAGACATCAGAGGAGACGGCTGGGGAGAGACAACATCAGGAGAGATCAGAGGAGACATCAGAGGAGTCATCAGAGGAGACATCAGAGGAGACGGTTGGGGAGAGACAACATCAGGACAGATCAGAGGAGACATCAGGGTGGAGGGCTGGGGAGGGACAACATCAGAAGAGATCAGAGGAGACATCAGAGGAGTCATCAGAGGAGACATCAGAGGAGACGGCTGGGGAGAGACAACATCAGGACAGATCAGAGGAGACATCAGAGGAGACGGCTGGGGAGAGACAACATCAGGAGAGATCAGAGGAGACATCAGAGAGGACGGCTGGGGAGAGACAACATCAGGAGAGATCAGAGGAGACATCAGAGGAGACGGTTGGGGAGGGACAACATCAGGACAGATCAGAGGAGACATCAGAGGAGACGGCTGGGGAGGGACAACATCAGGAGAGATCAGAGGAGACATCAGAGGAGTCATCAGAGGAGACATCAGAGGAGACGGCTGGGGAGGGACAACATCAGGAGAGATCAGAGGAGACATCAGAGGAGTCATCAGAGGAGCCATCAGAGGAGACGGCTGGGGAGAGACAACATCAGGAGAGATCAGAGGAGACATCAGAGGAGTCATCAGAGGAGACATCAGAGGAGACGGCTGGGGAGAGACAACATCAGGAGAGATCAGTGGAGACATCAGAGGAGTCATCAGAGGAGACATCAGAGGAGACGGCTGGGGAGAGACAACATCAGGACAGATCAGAGGAGACATCAGAGGAGACGGCTGGGGAGGGACAATATCAGGAGAGATCAGAAGAGACATCAGAGGAGTCATCAGAGGAGACATCAGAGGAGACGGCTGGGGAGGGACAACATCAGGAGAGATCAGAGGAGACATCAGAGGAGACGGCTGGGGAGAGACAACATCAGGACAGATCAGAGGAGACATCAGAGGAGACGGCTGGAGAGAGACAACATCAGGACAGATCAGAGGAGACATCAGAGGAGACGGCTGGGGAAGGACAACATCAGGAGAGATCAGAGGAGACATCAGAGGAGTCCTCAGAGGAGACATCAGAGGAGACGGCTGGGGAGGGACAACATCAGGAGAGATCAGAGGAGACATCAGAGGAGTCATCAGAGGATACATCAGAGGAGACGGCTGGGGAGAGACAACATCAGGAGAGATCAGAGGAGTCATCAGAGGAGACATCAGAGGAGACGGCTAGGGAGTCATCAGAGAGGACCAACTGACACAGCAGCAACAGGAGAGGACAGACAAGACTGCTCTCCCCATCTCTCTCCCTCAGTCTCTTCCTCTCTCTCTCCCTCAGTCTCTTTATTCCTCTTTATCTTCCTCAGTCTCTCTCTCTCCCTTTCCTTCTGTCTCCCTCTTTCGCTCTCTCTCTCCCTCAGTCTCTCTCCCCTTCTTTTTTCACTCAATTTTACTCTCTTTCTCTCCTTCTGTGTTTCTCGCCTTCTGTCTCTCTCTCTCCCTTGTCTCCCTCTTCTCGCTCAATTCAATTTCAATCTCGCTCTCTCACTATTCGTTTTGTATCGCACATTCTGGTCAATTCAATTAAACTGTTTAATTTAAAGGGTTCTTTTGGCACGAGGAAAGTGGAAAATAACAAGGTGGTAAAGTGGAAACAGTCTCCATCTCTCTTCTTCAAAGGTACAATTGAGAAACAGTAGAGAAGAACATGAATGCCTGAAAGAAACAGATTGACATCCTCTTGTTGATATTTCCTCTCTCTGTGTCTCTTTCATTTTCCCTTTATCCCTTTTTCTTTCTTTCACTCTCTTTCTCTCGCTCTCTTTATTGCCTGAATTACATTTTAATTTCTATTCATAGATGCTGTTTTGTCTTTCTCTGCGTGAGGGTTGATCTGAGAGGGAGAAAATCTGATGATGTTGCTCTTCTATACTTGAAGTAGTTTTGTGGTTGATAAGGGAATCAACAGGATGGGTGGTATTCCTATAACACGCATGTTCTCGTGTTTGTGTGTGTGGTGAGTGTGTGTGTGGAGTGCATGTGTGTGTGTGGAGTGCATGTGTGTGTGTGGTGAGTGTGTGTGTGGAGTGCATGTGTGTGTGTGGAGTGCATGTGTGTGTGTGTGGTGAGTGTGTGTGTGGAGTGCATGTGTGTGTGTGGAGTGCATGTGTGTCTGTGGAGTGCATGTGTGTCTGTGGAGTGCATGTGTGTCTGTGGAGTGCATGTGTGTGTGTGTGGAGTGCATGTGTGTCTGTGGAGTACACACTGGCCACTCCCCTTACTCATATTACTCACTTACACTGGCCACTCCCCTTACTCATATATCTCACTTACACTGGCCACTCCCCTTAGTCATATTACTAACTTACATTGGCCACTCCCTTACTCATATTTCTCACTTAAACTGGCCAATCCTCTTACTGATTCCAATCACATGTTTTTTTCTTTTACCACCAAGGTAATGGGTCCACATCCTGTTTGTCTCTAATTGCCTGGTTAACTATACATAATGGTTACAGCATTTTGACATTTGCCGTTTGACATTTTAGCTACAATTAATCCATTAATATTGCTTGACACGTATATCTCTTATACCTTATTCAAGTCTTACAGTCCGATGTATCATGTAGGTTCAATTTTAAGGCATACAAATCGTTCTGCACAGTACAATGACACAACTTTATTAGTCATTTAATTAAAAAATTCAGATGAACGTTTCGCCTGTGCATTTCAGGCTTCTATTCAAACCAGAACAATCTAAGTTGACTCGGCTATTGATATGCCCAAGTCAGGCCTATTTCAATTAAGTATACGTGTATATATGTATATATATGTAATATATCACTTTCACATTGTTGCAGAGACAATGAACGAACGACTGAATAAATACATGCTCTCCAGGAGCAGAGCTGTTCAGGGACCAGTGAGAGATCGATTACTTTTAAAAAACTGGAAAGAGTTTCTGTGCAACATTTCCAAACGACGCGTGTATACGCGTTTTTAATGAAAACTGAAGCTGTGAAACTGACCTAAAGTGGTTTGTATAGATTTAAGTCTGGCTCTGTGGCATTTTCCACAGGGTTGAAATGCGATCAGCTTTCATACGGCTGGCAAGAATGAAACGTGTAATAAATCTGCCTCTACCTACATAGCACTTAGCAGGGATCCTAATTCCCAATACAGCGTGTTATATAGATTGTATTATTGGAATCAAGGCAGGAATAGATGGATTGTGGCATTGCTCTCGGTCTCTTACAACCATCTCTCTCTTAATGATTCTCCTTGCGATTTATCCAGATAATATCAATATTTTATTTCCAATTTTTCTCCCAGGGGCTAAGATTGTAAGATAACACACAGTGAGATTAATTTTCAAATCTTTATATCGGTTGTGAATATTTCAAATGTACACGGAAATATGGATGTGTAGAAGGAGAATGTAATTTATGATGTGATTATGGATGTGTAGGAGGAGACTGATATAGGTGATGTGATTATAGATGTGTAGGAGGAGACTGATATAGGTGATGTGATTATAGATGTGTAGGAGGAGACTGATATAGGTGATGTGATTATAGATGTGTAGGAGGAGACTGATATAGGTGATGTGATTATAGATGTGTAGGAGGAGACTGATATAGGTGATGTGATTATAGATGTGTAGGAGGAGACTGATATAGGTGATGTGATTATAGATGTGTAGGAGGAGACTGATATAGGTGATGTGATTATAGATGTGTAGGAGGAGACTGATATAGGTGATGTGATTATAGATGTGTAGGAGGAGACTGATATAGGTGATGTGATTATAGATGTGTAGGAGGAGACTGATATAGGTGATGTGATTATAGATGTGTAGAAGGAGACTGATATAGATGATGTGATTATAGATGTGTAGGAGACTGATATAGATGATGTGATTATAGATGTGTAGAAGGAGACTGATATAGATGATGTGATTATAGATGTGTAGGAGGAGACTGATATAGATGATGTGATTATAGATGTGTAGAAGGAGACTGATATAGATGATGTGATTATAGATGTGTAGAAGGAGACCGATATAGATGATGTGATTATAGATGTGTAGGAGACTGATATAGATGATGTGATTATAGATGTGTAGGAGACTGATATAGATGATGTGATTATAGATGTGTAGGAGGAGACTGATATAGATGATGTGATTATAGATGTGTAGGAGGAGACTGATATAGGTGATGTGATTATAGATGTGTAGGAAGAGACTGATATAGGTGATGTGATTATAGATGTGTAGGAAGAGACTGATATAGATGATGTGATTATAGATGTGTAGGAGGAGACTGCTACAGCTGACAGGAGGTGTTGTTGAGCAGAAGAATGGAAGGGGGTGTGGAGGTGCAGGAGGTGCGGGGGTTGTGGGGGAAGGGGGTCAAGGTCTGGTCCTCGGGTCTACAGCTGTCTCCTGACTGGAGAGAAGGGCTGGGAGGAGCTCGTTTTGGGGTGAAGGGGCTTGGGGCTCCCTCTGTCCTGAATGTGCACATGGAGGGAGAAACAGACAGGAGGAGGGAGTGTGTGTGTGTGCGTATGTGTGTGTGCGTGTGTGTGTGTGTGTGCGTATGTGTGTGTGCGTGTGTGTGTGCGTGTGCGGCCCGAAGACAAGTCACTGGGACGATTCCCTCCAGAACGTTTCCTTCACGATGTCCCTCATTACTCTTCCCCATAAAACGTTAGACTGAGAGGACTTCCAGGTGGTAATGTGGTCATTTCTCGTTAGTCCCACAGATGGTTCTCAGAACATCTCGTCAAGAAACATTAAGGGAACAGGCTTCTTTGGTGAAGGTATTGTGTAGAGCAGCTGCAGGTTTAGAGTTCATCTTAACATCTCTGGGAGGGGCTCTGAAGTGGAGGGCAGAAACAGCTGCAGGTGGAGACACTAAGTATATATACTGCTTCCTGAGAACCTGCAGGTCATTTCTCCAACACCGTCTCCATCTTCACCAGTCTCATGGCGTTTTATAAATAGCTTTTCATCATTCATATTTCCTAATTAATTTTCCATCTCTTTGTTTTATTCATGTTTCTTCACAGCTATAAAGTAGACATCTGTGAAGGGGAGATTTTATTCATCAGCCAGCCCATATTCTCCTACTTTCTCCAGTTGGTTTGGTGCTTCTTCTATCTCCGTATGGTTTAGTTCTCCTTCTATCAAATACATGCATTATTTTTGTCTGGGGAGCTTTTAATCATCAACCAGCCCATATTATCCAGCATTCCGATGAAACATCAGGGGTCACTGCCCAAGGGCCTAGGCTCGGGGGCCACTGCTCTAGGGCCTCAGCTCAGGGGGCCACTGCTCTAGGGCCTCAGCTCAGGGGCCACTGCTCTAGGGCCTCAGCTCGGGGGCCACTGCTCTAGGGCCTCAGCTCAGGGGGCCACTGCTCTAGGGCCTCAGCTCAGGGGCCACTTCTCTAGGGCCTCAGTTCAGGGGCCACTTCTCTAGGGCCTCAGCTCAGGGGCCACTTCTCTAGGGCCTCAGCTCAGCTCAGTAGATATTTATACTCCAGCGCTGTGAGTCATGCCAGGGGAATCACATTAGTGATGGCTGTTATAAGAATCTCTGCCAAACCAGCCAGGCTCTTCTCTAAACAGTTATTCCCAAGACACACACACACACAAGGACTGTCTGCTATGTGAGCCAGGGTTTTGGAGCAGAGATTGTTGTTTGTCTTGAAATTCTTTCACTCTACTTTCAACAATAGTTGCTTTGAGTATTTTGTCCGATTAATAGTTGGTTATTTCCTCCTGAGGCCAGAAGATTCTGGGACTATGTGTTGGACATGTGGTAGGTTTAAATAGCAGGTGGCATTGTAGGCTGTTATTTTGAAGAGAACAAAATGCAGTCTGCTATAAGGGATAGTTTGGGATTTTGAAGATACCATTTCTTTATAAACAACACCTGTGTCCCGGGAAAAGGAATGCATGTGTTTGCTAGACCAACACAATCCAAGGTTTATTCAAAGGGTATGTATATTTACCAAATCACAAATGATCCCCCTTAGACATTTTAATTAAACCCCTCACAACAGTGACCCAAACTTCTGGTCATGTGATTTGTTTCTGCCCCCTGGGGAGCTCTATGTTGTAAATCAATACCATTTCTCCTCCATGCCATCTACCTTCATTTAATTATGTATTAATAAATCCAGTGTTATTTTATTATGTGTTGATAATTCCACTGTTATATTATTTTATTATTTATTAATAATTCCACTGTTATATTGTTTTATTATGTATTAATATTTCCACTGTTATATTGTTTTATTATGTATTAATAATACCACTGTTATATTATTTTATTATTTATTAATAATACCACTGTTATATTATTTTATTATTTTAGTAATAATTCCACTGTTATATTATTTTATTATTTATTATTAATTCCGCTGTTATATTGTTTTATTATTTATTAATAATTCCACTGTTATATTGTTTTATTATGTATTAATTATACCACTGTTATATTGTTTTATTATTTATTAATAATACCACTGTTATATTACTTTATTATTTATTAATAATTCCACTGTTATATTATTTTATTATTTATTAATAATTCCACTGTTATATTGTTTCATTATTTATTAATAATTCCACTGTTATATTGTTTTATTATGTATTAATAATTCCACTGTTATATTGTTTTATTATGTATTCTTAATCTTTCTCTGTATTGGTCTTCATTGTCACATTGTTCTCCTGTTTCTCTCTCCTTCACTGTTTAGTCAAATTTCAGGGACAGGTTCTCTCCCCACCTCATCCCCCCCCGACCCACTCAGCTCAACTCCCTCCCTCTAAACCTCCCTCCAACCAGTGACATCACAGTCGTCAGTTGGTGCTGGGGAGAACATGAATATTCATGTCGGAGATAATTATGCACGCTGTCCTAATCCAGGAAGTGTGTGGGATGATAAAAGCTTTTGAATATCGCATCCGCTGACAGAAAAACAAAAACAAATAATCACTTCTTTTGACAATCAGCCACAGAAATGTATTAAGTGATTGTAAAACTCAGGACTCTTCACTGCTCCTGAGTTGATGAACTAGCGGATGGCGTTAGTTACGCAGAGATTCAGAAACACACTGAAAAACACAACTGTATTTAACTGAAATGTTTACTGGAACTAATATAAACTACATGCATCAACTAAGTTATGTGAATGAACCTTTCTCCGAAGTATTTTCTTGCTAACACCATAAATGGGCAAACAGTGTGTAATTAACCAATAAGGCACGAGGGGGTGTGGTATGTGACCACTGTAACGATCTGTTCTGCAATCATGAATACGTTACAAATGCAAATAGTAAAAACTGATGTGCCGTCATACTGGAGGTACATGGTCTCATATGCAACGGCTATTGATCCACCTGCTTTATAATGAATCTTTATTGGCTGAGGGATGGTGGAATGTGGCGGTTATCTTAAGCACAAGACAACACACAGTGTTTGGGTAAAGAAGGTCAGCTCTGGGAAATCACCCCATTTCTAAACTCCACCAAAATGTCCAATTGCAATTACCCACTAGATAGCATACATATTGCATAATACTGGCGTTATTCTGTATGATAAATCATGACTTTCAACCAATCAGCATCCAGAATCCAAATTAGCCAACTTATTGCAATCACATGTCCCTTGCAGGGATTTGCGGTTAGACCGTTGCAACTGTAGTGAGATAGTAGACACTTTCCTGTAATTGCATCAGGGCTTCATTAACAATAATGCAATTAAAATGCCCAGTAAGACAGGCCGACACAGGAAATTCCACACATGTACTTTCCCACAAGAACCGGAGGTATGTTAAAGTTTTTTTGGATTCCTCAATTATCCCATCTCGTATAATCTGATCAGTGGAGAAGGTTCTGGAAGTAATCTGAGAAAAGTTTACGCGGAACGTCCCTAAACCCACTGATTGGTTCATGCAGGATTATCAGAGACTTTTTGCTGACTTCCTGTCAGCATCTGATGTATTTCTGTGTCAAAGTTAAAACATACCTACGTCCATATGGATATTATTGTATTAGAAATGCTACATGGTCATGGAACAAAGGAACATCATTACATGGTTACATTTACATGGTACCGCTGACACACGGAACTGGTTCCCTCTCGTTTGGAGTTATTACCTCAGAACAACGACTGTCACATGGTGTCGCCTGTTGTGGAGAACGACACGGAGGACGACAAAGAGGACATGTCTGAGACAGACACAGAGGACAGACGCAGTCTCACGCCATCTCCCAAGGAGACGGACCAGACGCTTGACCTCATTAGTTATGGTAATATATGCGTGAGGGGTGGTTGGTGGGGGGTGTCACCGGAGACACAGCAGAATGACAGGACCCACTTCTGTCTTCCACCCGGGCCTGTCTCTCATTCTCTCTCTCGTTCCCTCTCGCTAACTTTCGCTCTCTATCCTTCTCTTTGACTTTCTCTCTCTCGCTTTCCATCTTCCCCTCTCTCCCCCTCTTTCTTTTTCTCCCTCTTTTTCTCTCTGACCTACATTTAAACCCTGTGTCGGTTGTGATGGCAGACTGCGCCAGAACGCTACTTCATAAAAACAAGCCTGTATAAATATGCGGGAACCTAAAACACAGGGCTGGTTGTTGTTTTTTGTTTTTCCAGAGGGGGAACAACGTTGGTGCAGATCTGTGTCCGGTAAACAGTCTGGCAAATCTATAATAGAGAATAAAGGATTGATCAGGGCACACCATACACTCTCTGGGTCTCTGTTTACTTGAGAAATCCTACAGATCCTCAAAGAACGCTGGGAGATTTCCCACTCATATTGATTGTCAGGGGATCAGGTTTCCAGGTTTATTGAAAGGATTCTTGGAGAAGAGTTTCCAGAGGAACTGTTAAATGCAAATGTCGGTAAACAGCGTCTGGCCTGTTAGACCTCCAGTGGAAGTACATGTGCTTTCATGTGTTCTCTGGTATTGACCGATTATGTAGGAAGGAGAGGGATAAAGAGATGGTGGAGGGAAGAAAGATGAAGGGATGAAGAAAGATGAAGAGATGGTGGAGGGATGGAAGGATGGTGAAGGTAATACAGTATTGTAATAAACCTGTGTACAGTATTATAATAAACATGTGTACAGTATTGTAATAAACCTGTGTACAGTATTGTAATAACCTGTGTACAGTATTGTAATAACCTGTGTACAGTATTGTAATAACCTGTGTACAGTATTATAATAACCTGTGTACAGTATTGTAATAACCTGTGTGCAGTATTGTAATAACCTGTGTACAGTATTGTAATAAACCTGTGTACAGTATTGTAATAAACCTGTGTACAGTATTATAATAAACCTGTGTACAGTATTGTAATAAACCTGTGTACAGTATTGTAATAACCTGTGTACAGTATTGTAATAAACCTGTGTACAGTATTGTAATAACCTGTGTACAGTATTGTAATAAACCTGTGTACAGTATTGTAATAAACCTGTGTACAGTATTTTAATAACCTGTGTACAGTATTATAATAAACCTGTGTACAGTATTATAATAAACCTGTGTACAGTATTGTAATAACCTGTGTACAGTATTTTAATAACTGTGTACAGTATTATAATAAACCTGTGTACAGTATTGTAATAAATCTGTGTACAGTATTATAATAAACCTGTGTACAGTATTATAATAAACCTGTGTACAGTATTGTAATAACCTGTGTGCATTATTGTAATAACCTCTGTACAGTATTGTAATAGACCTGTGTACAGTATTGTAATAACCTGTGTGCAGTATTGTAATAAACCTGTGTGCAGTATTGTAATAACCTGTGTACAGTATTGTAATAACCTGTGTACAGTATTGTAATAAACCTGTGTGCAGTATTGTAATAACCTGTGTACAGTATTGTAATAACCTGTGTACAGTATTGTACTAAACTGTGTACAGTATTACAACTGTATTGTGTTGCTGTCGTCCGGGGACACGTCACGCTGGTACCAGACACCTCTGGTTCTTCCCTCTCTTTTGGCTTTATCTTAAACATATTCTCCTGCACCACAACAGAATCGCATTTTGCATTTGACATTTGTCAACAATTAATTAAAAAATGTGTTTTGTGACGTCAAATGAGTTTGCCGCGGCCTCTTCAATCACACTTTCTCCCGCTCAGAGGACTGGCAGAGACAGATACAGGCAAGTGGGCTTTTGTTGTGGCTCTAGTTTGGGGCGATGCTGTCA
The DNA here is from genome assembly GCA_029465975.1 of Dallia pectoralis. Classification (NCBI taxonomy): domain Eukaryota; kingdom Metazoa; phylum Chordata; class Actinopteri; order Esociformes; family Umbridae; genus Dallia; species Dallia pectoralis. The sequence continues at coordinate 27,087,216 of CM055729.1, forward strand.
GACAATGGGGGCATTGAAAGTGAAATCACCCCAACACACTTGGCAAGGGGAAGGGGTTTGGGAGTGACAGGGCGCGGCAGAGGGGGTGGTTGGAGACGCTGTCCTGGGACCTCCTAGAGGTCAGGGATTAGGGGTCATCCAAAGGTTGGGGGTCAGCTGAGAGTTAGAGGTCAGAGGTTTACACTAATTATTGTCAGGTATTTGCTGACAATAAACTGATAACACTTACGGTGCATGGTCATCTGTGTCTAGAAAACTGAACGTGGTTCCTGTGAATTGTTATTAAGACTCGATGCACAAAATAAAGACTGCAGGCTGATCCACTAGAGCCGGCAGCTGGTTGGATGTTGATGAAATCAGAAGGACAGGTCGCAGAGAACGAGAAATAAAGAGGAATATGACTGATGGGGAGAATGAGACGCTGGAGAGAGATTAGAGGAGAGCAAAATGATGAGAAATATAGAGGAAATGAATAGATCGAGAGACAGAGATGAGGAGAAAGACAGAGAAAAGAACACTAAAACGGACCTTACAGAACCATTACAGAACCCCAGAAGACCAATACAGTTAGACCCAGAGACAAAAAAATAAAACAACGACGACGACAAACTGAAAAGAATTAACCCAAATCTATGCTAGGGAGTGTATCCAGTAGTAGATACCTGACCCCTTAGACAGGCAATACATATCAAGACAATGTAGAGTTAAGTGAACAAGGCCTTAACATACCTCCTCTCTACAGTGCTGGTCCTATCTCCATATCTCCCTATCTCTATATCTCCTGGCCCTACCTCCTGGCCTTATATCCCTATCTCCATATCTCCATACCTCCATACCTCCACTCTATAGAGCTGGTCCTATCTCCGTATCTCCACTCTATAGAGCTGGCCCTATCTCCATATCTCCATATCTCCACTCTACAGAGCTGGCCCTATCTCCATATCTCCTGGCCCTATCTCCATATCTCCATATCTCCACTCTACAGAGCTGGCCCTATCTCCATATCTCCTGGCCCTATCTCCATATCTCCATATCTCCACTCTACAGAGCTGGCCCTATCTCCATATCTCCTGGCCCTACCTCCTGGCCCTATCTCCATATCTCCATATCTCCACTCTACAGAGCTGGCCCTATCTCCATATCTCCTGGCCCTACCTCCTGGCCCAATCTCCATATCTCCATACCTCCTCTCCACAGAGCTGGTCCTATCTCCATATCTCCCTACCTCCACTCTGTCCTTTGCTTTATTTTGTGCTTGCTCTCTGAACTGATTTTATGCTGAATGTACCACTGTATCTCTCTCTCTTTCTCCCCCCCTTTCTCCCCATTTCTCCCCCTCTCTCTCTCCCTGTGGTTTGTTTCTTTATGCGGTCAGTGAGGAGGGACACATTGTGTCATCTTTGAGAGGAGGCAGTTTAGTAGAGCCCTCTCCCTTGAGGTAAATCTCAAAGAGTGAGTGAGACTAATCGGAAGACAGCTCTTCCCACCCCTCTCTCTCTGTCTCTCTCTCTCTGTCTCTCTCTCTCTCTCTCTCTCACTCTCTCTCTCTCTCTCTGAACTTCACTCTACCTCACCCACTTCATTATCTTCCTCTCTCCACTCTTCTCATTTGACAGGACTCTCTGAACCTCTCTCACATACATTGACTTCCCTCGTTATGTGGTTCTCTCTCTGTCTCTGTCTCACTTTCTCTCACTCTCTCTCTCTCTTGCTCTCATTCTTTGTCTCTCTTTTTCTCGCTTATTTATGTTTCCGCTTTTGCTGTAACCTTTGAGCAGTTGGAATGAGTGAAAGGCTGTGTGGATTGTGCCAAATGTATATGCTGTGAAGGGTTAAGAGAGGCATGAAGAAGAAAACCTTTGGAATGAAACAGTCCAGATTTTTGAGGCGTTCACTGCCACAATGCTACATGGTTAATTGCAACTGCCACTTAACTGAAAAAATGACAAATGACAAAGAAATATCCAGCCAATGGCTTATGGATATGAAATATCATGCAATGTATCACTCATGACAGCCTATAATGGTCTATAAATGCTCCATAAATCATACACATCGAGTAGAGATCTCAAGTCAATAGGGGTCTATAAAATAAATGTAAAGACAAGCATGGATCTTGAGGGGTAGCCACCCAGTTTGGGGTTCACACCGCATCAATGCAGACCTCAGTGCAGTTTGGACATCTTGTAAAAGTTTGCCAGAACGAGAGAAAGCAGCGATAAGGAGAGAGAACGGGCGAGATTTGGAGTGAGAAGGAGCGAATGTGTTCACTGTATAAGCCATACTTATATTTTCACTGAGCCCTCCGTCGTTTATCATGTCTAGGAACATGAGCGAGGAAAATCGAATCACGTGTGTCTGCTGATCTGCTGCCAGCCAGCTTATGTCCGTGCAGAAATATTCACGTATGACAAGGCCTCATCTGTTTCTAATTTCCAGCTCTAACTGTGGAAATGCACAATGCAACACACACACACGCACAAAAACACAGATAAACACACACACACACACACAAACAGGCACACACACAAGACTGTGGAAATATCTTTTTTTTGTTAAGCGATATCCTAATGTGTTTCCATCACTCTGAGTAGCCTGGCTCAGAGCCTGGGAGGGCGTGATTCAATCAAAAGCCGTCCAATAAAGAATCCTGTTATGGGATCTTTCTGTTCTACTGTAATCTACTTCAGAGAGGAATAGGGAGAAAGTTATTCCACATTCTGACGGTGTTCCCCAAGGCTGTGTGTCAATGCGAAACAGAACGAGGAGAACCAACACCGTACCTTCTCAGAAATTGACATTCAAACCGAGCGTTCGACCGCGGGATGAAACATCGGTTTTAGGTTTAAGAGGGACGCGTTTGCTGTTTAAATGGGTTAAACTGAAACCCTGTGTACACACATTATTATTGGGTTTGGTAAGAGTTAATGTCTGAGAAGAGCTTCAAACCAAACAAACCAAAATGACTGTCGAGCGTTAGGATTGCCAAGCCATGATGAATTGTTTACACTTCATTCCACAGACACGAAAGGAAAAATTGGCAACATTTTGCAAAATCATGAAAACATGAAACTTGCATTTTGGCAATGATAAGCAAAAGCGATTAGTGGAGTGTTTTGGTCCAGAGTTTATTTTTGTGAAAGAAGATACTTTAATCCTGTCCTTCAGAACGTGGCAATAACATATTTTACAGCAATCCCTTAAACAGAAAATTACAAAGTTTCCCAAATTTCCCTGCAGTCTACTTTACTGTGACTGACTGGCTCCCCTAGTGGCCGGCAAATGTCAATTTATACTATTTACTATTTATACTATTTAGACCTTTCCACAGAACGCCCGACACAGCTATTTTGTAGAGGTCAGCGAGTCGGATGTGGACATCAGGTTTTAGTGGTTCATCCAGTAGATAAGGTCCTGGGACGGCATCACGACGCTCAACTGTCAAGACATTTTCATCGCATGGTGGACATCCTGATCGCCAGGAACACAGGAAATGACACAACCACCACTACTGTTAAGTCAAGGGGATTGTGGCAAACCCGACACACACACACTGTAATACACATGAACACACACAGACAGTAACACACAATATCACACACTTACACACACTGACACACACAAACACACGCTTGATGCGTCAATTTTGCTCTTTTTGACTGTAAACTGCTAAGGGCTAATCATTAAGGATCACCGTGACTGCAATTTGATACCACCATTTCTATATTTTTGTATTTCACTCACTTTTCTGACAAGTCTTTATTTCCACCTTCTTCCCCTGGCAATCTCTCACCTTTATTTCTTTCTCACTATCATTGAGATTAGAACATTGGAATATTCCTCCCACGCTAGGTGGAGGTTGTGCAAGTCACCACATGCAGAATGACAGTTCAGACGGAAAACAATTATTGAGGTTCTAGAAGGGTGTTCTGTGATAATATATAACAGTTTTTGTTCCAGCCAGTCATTTCTCTTCTGTGTGGTTTTCTGTGAGCTCTAAGCCCACTGCTTTCTTTGTTCTGTCATAACAAGATTGTTATTCGAGAGATTTTTCAATTTTTGATTGCATGTTCAAATTTTCAGAAGTTATGGTTTTGCATTTCAAGAGAATCTGAAACAATGTCTATGGTTCTCTATCGGGGTTGAGGAGTGTACCTCACTCTGTGTTGTTTTTTAGTTGTCCATCTGTTTTTTAGTTGTATTGATGATGCACATCCATTTTGAGTTAAGTATTACTATGTCTATTTAGTTTACTAGTTTGTGTGTCACATGGCTTTTCATTACTTTTACGCATTCTCTTCTATTAGGTGAGGGTTTTGTGTCATGTCGCTGTGGGTTTAATTACTTTGTAAGTTGCTTGTCATGCACATTTAAATTTTCAAACAGTGTCTATGGTTTGACGTTCAGTGCTGAATAAAACAAACGCATATCCGGCTCCTGCACTTGTCTTTTCTGCACTCTTCAACAGGAACATTTGTGACAGGTTCTTCTCTAGGACTGAGATCACACAGACATCTCTACACAGGAACGCAGATAGTTTCGTTTTTCAGTGTCAGCGCTGTGCAGAATGAGACTTCTCTTTGTCTCTAGGTTTTCTGGGAGTTTACGACGCTAACTAACTGTCGGTTTAGGACCATATAGCAACGTTGTGTCGTGTTTGTGTTTGTGTCCCAGCTTAATGAAGGTCCAGCTTATTAAGGGACCAGGTTAATGAACAACCAGCTTAATGAACAGACTCCTATCTTTTCTTAGCGACTGGAATTGCAAAGGTTGTTAATGATATGATGCAACACTGTATTGTGGATGTATCCAATGTTCCCTTGTTTTGGTTTAATTATTCATGGATATTGGCCTAATTCTGCACCCAATGCATTGTTTGTCGTTTTTCTCTGGACAGTCTACTCTGCGTTTAGGTTTTAATGGGGTCTTTTTCTCTTCGTAAGCATTTTAGTGAGCTCCTGTGGCGGTCGTTACTTTTCTTACATCTTCTTACCGCCAGTTAAGAATCTTCTTCCCGCCAGTTGTTACAGAGGTGGCTGATGATGTGAGGGACTAAATAATAATGAAAGAGGTTCTTCTGGGCATTTCTGGGGGGGGGGGTAACATAATTTAGGGTGTAATATCATGCCTGGTTTAGGTCATTCAGCCGTATCTAGCTTTTTCTAATCTCACTAGGTTTTTTATTTAAAGTAATAACCGATTTAATTGCTCACTGTGTGTGGAAGAAACTAGTCCCAAAAACCAGAGTGTTTTAGTTTTATAAGATCTTTCGGATAATAACACTGGTAGAAGTTCAAACTATGAAGAATGGTGGGGAGTGTTTGGTGAAGGAGAGCTGCATGTATGCAACAGATCACAGACCAGTGCATTCAATGTCCAACACCTGGTCTCTAGTGGCTGCCTCACAGTAACGGACCCCAGTCCCATGTTAATGTCAACGGCTTTATGAACACAGAAAAACCCTGAAATCTAGTGGCCGCCTCATAGCAATTGGGATAGAGGTCAGGGCTGGGATCAGTTGAGGGATAAGTCCAGCAAACGCATTACCTCCTGCGCATAAGGATTCCAGTTCATACTTCATTGGTTGTGCAAACAGCCGCATAAGAACCAGAATGGCTTTATCATGATGTGGCTTATTATGAAAAGTGAAACAAAACACACATCTAGTCTAATGAACATTGTTCAACTACTGTTACTCTGTGAAAATGTAAATTTCTAAGATCAGTTGGTGCAAAACAAGTAAATATGTTCTTTGTATTTGTATTTGTCTCTGGAACATAGAGGCGACCTTTCTCTTTAGGCATACAAGTATATTTACAGTGGTTAAGTTAAGTAAAATACCACACAGGGGAAATACACATTTAAATGAATTAATTACATTTAAAAGAAACATCAAAATGAATTGAGTACATTTGTATTTTTTTGCTGTTTTGGTTCATGGTCATGCATTCTGGGTGCATCTACATTAGCAAGCATGTGTAAGCATTTATGTAGCGCAACTCATACATGCACGTTATAGTCATAGCAACCTGTTTACTGGCATCATGTACATTTAAAACATTACATCTCAGGATGTAACTGTGTACATTTCACATCTAGGTTCAAAAGGTCTTTAGAACCTGGCCAAGAAGTCTTTCGAAGTCCAGGACTTAATAACAAACTGTAATCTCAGTAAAACATCAGGTATTCCTAATTCCCTTAGAATAACCAGGACAACTTATCTTTGACACAACAACTCTGCTGAAAATCAATTTGTCGCGTCAGATATCATTGGCGTGGAGACACAGCTGCAGGGGTAGCTACGGTGACAAGCGCTGTTGGCAACCACCTAGATACAACGCCAGTGCTTTGGCCAATCACAAGGCACGCTGTTATGCCAGGAACGTTGGCTAATTGCCGTGTCACTGTCACAGAAAATCAATGTTTATATCGATGTGTGAGCAATCTATAGCTCATAAATATGGTGCCTGTTTTATTAGCTTTGGGCTGCGTTGGCAGATTGAACCGCTTAACATACAGAGTCTAGAGTAAGAGGATGACATGGTTCTGATCCGAGGCGGATCCCTTCGATGTCTCAGGCTCTGTCCCCATAAGTCCCTACCTGTCCCCATCTGTCCTCATCTGTTCCCATCTGTCCCCATCTGTCCCCATCTGTCCCCACCTGTCCTCATCTGTCCCCACCTGTCCCTATCTGTCCCCACCTGTCTCTACCTGTCCCCAGCTGTCCCAACCTGTCCCCATCTGTCCCCATCTGTCTCTACCTGTCCCCAGCTGTCCATACCTGTCCTCATCTGTCCCCACCTGTCGCTATCTGTCCCCATCTGTCCCTACCAGTCCCCACCTGTCCCCATCTGTCCCCACCCGTCCCCATCTGTCCCCATCTGTCCCCAGCTGTCCCAACCTGTCCCCATATGTCCCCATCTGTCTCTACCTGTCCCCAGCTGTCCCAACCTGTCCCCATATGTCCCCATCTGTCTCTACCTGTCCCCAGCTGTCCATACCTGTCTCCATCTGTCCCAACCTGTCCTCATCTGTCCCCACCTGTCCCTATCTGTCCCCATCTGTCCCCATCTGTCCCAACCTGTCCCCATATGTCCCCATCTGTCTCTACCTGTCCCCAGCTGTCCATACCTGTCTCCATCTGTCCCAACCTGTCCTCATCTGTCCCCATCTGTCCCTACCAGTCCCCACCTGTCCCCATCTGTCCCCACCCGTCCCCATCTGTCCTCATCTGTCCCCATCTGTCTCTACCTGTCCCCAGCTGTCCCTATCTGTCCCCATCTGTTCCCATCTGTCTCTACCTGTCCCAACCTGTCCCCATCTGTCCTCATCTGTCCCCACCTGTCCCTATCTGTCCCCATCTGTCCCTATATGTCCCTACCTGTCCCCACCTGTCCCCATCTGTCCCCACCCGTCCCCATCTGTCCTCATCTGTCCCCATCTGTCTCTACCTGTCCCCAGCTGTCCCAACCTGTCCCCATCTGTCCCCACCTGTCCCTATCTGTCCCCATCTGTCCCAACCAGTCCCCATATGTCCCCATCTGTCTCTACCTGTCCCCACCTGTCCCTATCTGTCCCCATCTGTCCCAACCAGTCCCTATCTGTCCCCACCTGTCCCCATCTGTCCTCATCTGTCCTCATCTGTCCCCATCTGTCCCCATCTGTCCTCATCTGTCCTCATCTGTCCCCATCTGACAACGGTCAGGCTTACAGGTGAATTCCGTCCGCCCCCACCTCAGAACCAATAGCGCGGAGCCGAGTGTGTGCCGTGCTGTGTGTCGTGGTGTGTACCGTAGTGTGTACCGTGGTGTGTACCGTGTCATTGCTTCAGAACTTCAGAGTCTGGGGTTCTGTGGTTCTGTCACAGTGCGCGGCCTTGTAATTGGACACCTGACGCAACAGAGTAAAACCAGGAGAGCGTGAACAAGTTCAAGGGCTATTGAACTCTGCTCTCTTTCTGCAGCTACCTGTTTGAGTTTAGCAAGATCTGAAGGGGGAGAACGATGGAGACACTCACACACACGCACAACGGGCATGCACACACACACTCTCACACACACAGTCACATGTTAGGTTCAAGTGTGCATGTGTATGTTTTCATTGGGTGCGTGTGTCAAAGCCGGCGTCTACGTTAAGCTGTTATTAGAAAGGGCGTGTGTGTGAGACAGAGACAGATGAGGATATACAGAGAGAGAGAGAGAGAGAGAGAGAGAGCTGAGGATATACAGAGAGAGAGAGAGAGAGAGAGAGCTGAGGATATACAGAGAGAGAGAGAGAGAGAGAGAGAGCTGAGGATATACAGAGAGAGAGAGAGAGAGAGAGAGACAGAGACAGCTGAGGATATACAGAGAGAGAGAGAGAGAGAGAGAGAGAGAGAGCTGAGGATACACAGAGAGAGACAGAATAACCACCTGTACACCATCATTATCTATGGGAATATTATCAGTGTGTCTCATCTCAAAACACAACTCATGCCAAACTAAAACAAATCCTGTGAAAAGCAAACAATGACACAATTGTTTCAGATGAACGTCTCATGGCAAGAGGCTCTTCATCCCTGGCCGTCGTGGCTCTAATGTTTTCTCTTCCTTACGTGCCACATGAGTTCAGAATTTCACAATTTCCACAAACTGCTTTTCATTTTCTTTAGGGTTCCAGCAGTTCACTGAAGCGATAAACCTGTAAGTGATTCACTTAATGGCTGTCTGTTGTAATTGCTAGTATTGGTTTTGATATGTGAAGGTAGACAGCTGACTGGCTACATCACTTCATGCTGTGCTAGCAGGTTAAAAAGCATACTTTTGTTAGCGTTAATGTAACTGCACCTGGATGGACGAGACTTAGTTTCGATGTTACAAATAGAAAAAGCTTTTTTACTTTTGACATTATTTCTACTATCTTGGTAATTCCGTTAACAAGCTTTTCGTAACTACGTATACAGTGATTTTTAATGTTGTTTAAACGCGTTCAAGAAGGAGCGTTTTCTTTTTGAAATCTCGATTCTCAAGTTTGTTTAAACTACTGTACATTATAGCATGGCACAGCTTCCTAGTTCATAACTAAACCGGCATTTCGTCTATAGTATAGAGTATTCACCTGGGAGTATTCACCTGGGAGTATTCACCTGGGAGTATTCACCTGGGAGTATTCACCTTGGAGTATTCACCTGGGAGTATTTGGAGTATTCACCTTGGAGTATTCACCTGGGAGTATTCACCTTGGAGTATTCACCTGGGAGTATTCACCTGGGAGTATTACATTTGGAGTATTCACCTGGGAGTATTCACCTGGGAGTATTACATTTGGAGTATTCACCTGGGAGTATTCACCTGGGAGTATTCACCTGGGAGTATTAAATTTGGAGTATTAACCTGGGAGTATTCACCTGGGAGTATTAAATTTGGAGTATTAACCTGGGAGTATTCACCTGGGAGTATTCACATGGGAGTATTCACCTGGGAGTATTACATTTGGAGTATTCACCTGGGAGTATTCACCTGGGAGTATTCACCTTCTTTGACAACATTGACTATCTTTCATGCACTTCCAGCATTCAGCTCATATCCATGTTTCAGACGAGTCTATCATATTTTCTGTGGGTCAGATAATGCCATTGTAGGTCCACAACCTATTCCGTTGTAGTTTGGGAAAACTCCTGGAACAAGGCAGCTAATTGAATGTGTTTCTCAGACACACAAATGTCCAAACCAGCTGATGCCAGACATCGACAAACATGTGTATAATATCTTTATTTATCCAACACCGCAGTTGTGCAGCGGAGGAACTTTATTTTCAATTAACCTCCTTTGATCGGCTTCTGAAGTGCTGATTTGAAACGTTCTGCTCGCTAACCGCGCATATCTTCTCCAATTTTCGGTTCCATTATCTGCAGCTCATCTGTGTTGATCTCACACCTCCTGGGTCCCACAGAAGTGGGATTAGATGTGTGAAATATAGATTTCCCACACGATCATTTTACATGCTGAATTTTACATGCTGGATTACATGCTGAGGAGATGGCGTTGGAGTCATCACAATACAGGTCCCTGAACGCTTTGGGTCAGTTCCTGACCCCGAAAATGAATGATGTTTTCGTTTCCTCATCTGGAATAAATCATAGACTGTCACGTATTAGTTTGAGTAACTTGGAACCGGTTATTCTGGCAGTCAGACAAGCTGCAGTGACACACATTTGTGGTGGATTTTTTGCATCACAGAAACAGGGCAGATAAAGGACCTCTGTACTTACTGAAAGTGGGATCGATGCTAACCATATGAACGCTAGAAACAGGAGGCTGTGGGTGGACGATGGGATTACACTTAACTGGCTCTGTACTTACAGTAAGACTGCATACTATGACACAGCCAATGTCCTTAATTGGGTTAGTCACCATTAGACCAACCAGGAGGTATTAGTAATGAATTAAAGACAATGAAGCAGCTTTTAAACATGGCCTGACAGGTGCTATCTGGAAGGATATCCCAGGCAGCCAATGAGTGCTCCTGTTGTAACCTAATGAGACGGAGAGTTGATTTCCACACAGGTCGATGGTGGCGGAGCAAATGAGCTGATCTGAGAGAGGGAGAAGTTTCAACTGTCTAAATTAACATTGTTATTATTATGTTTCCCGCTGCACCTGGTGGGAGACGGGGCATTATTTAATATAACACCTTTACCATCGTCTGAATGAAGCTGTGAGATAAGTAGTAAGTTGTTTGAAATCTAGTTCACTGGGACATGGATACTGGACATAGAGTGGATACATACTGGACATAGAGTGGGTACATACTGGATATAGAGTGGGTACATACTGGATATAGAGTGGGTACATACTGGATATAGAGTGGATACATACTGGATATAGAGTGGATACATACTGGATATAGAGTGGGTACATACTGGATATAGAGTGGATACATACTGGATATAGAGTGGGTACATACTGGATATAGAGTGGGTACATACTGGATATAGAGTGGATACATACTGGATATAGAGTGGGTACATACTGGATACATAGATATGTGGATACATACTGGATATAGAGTGGATACATACTGGATATAGAGTGGATACATACTGGATATAGAGTGGATACATACTGGATATAGAGTGGGTACATACTGGATATAGAGTGGTACATATACATACATATGGATATAGAGTGGGTACATACTGGATATACTGGATATGGGAGTACATACTGGATATGGATACATACTGGATATAGAGTGGTACATACTGGATATAGAGTGGGTACATACTGGATATAGAGAGTGGGTACATACTGGATATAGAGTGGGTACATACTGGATATAGAGTGGGTACATACTGGATATAGAGTGGGTACATACTGGATATAGAGTGGGTACATACTGGATATAGAGTGGGTACATACTGGATATAGACTGGATATAGAGTGGTACATACTGGATATAGTACATACTGGTAGGGTACATACTGGATATAGAGTGGGTACATACTGGATATAGAGTGGGTACATACTGGATATAGAGTGGGTACATACTGGATATAGAGTGGGTACATACTGGATATAGAGTGGGTACATACTGGATATAGAGTGGGTACATACTGGAGTGGGTACATACTGGATATAGAGTGGGTACATACTGGATATAGAGTGGGTACATACTGGATATAGAGTGGGTACATACTGGATATAGAGTGGGTACATACTGGACATAGAGTGGGTACATACTGGACATAGAGTGGGTACATACTGGACATAGAGTGGGTACATACTGGATATAGAGTGGGTACATACTGGATATAGAGTGGGTACATACTGGATATAGAGTGGGTACATACTGGATATAGAGTGGTACATACTGGATATAGAGTGGGTACATACTGGATATAGAGTGGGTACATACTGGATATAGAGTGGGTACATACTGGATATAGAGTGGGTACATACTGGATATAGAGTGGGTACATACTGGATATAGAGTGGATACATACTGGATATAGAGTGGGTACATACTGGATATATAGTACATAGTGGGTACATACTGGATATAGAGTGGGTACATACTGGATACATAGAGTGGGTACATACTGGATATAGAGTGGGTACATACTGGATATAGAGTGGTACATACTGGATATAGAGTGGGTACATACTGGATATAGAGTGGTACATACTGGACTGGATATAGAGTGGGTACATACTGGATATAGAGTGGGTACATACTGGATATAGAGTGGGTACATACTGGATATAGAGTGGGTACATACTGGATATAGAGTGGATACATACTGGATATAGAGTGGGTACATACTGGATATAGAGTGGGTACATACTGGATATAGAGTGGATACATACTGGATATAGAGTGGATACATACTGGATATAGAGTGGGTACATACTGGATATAGAGTGGGTACATACTGGATATAGAGTGGGTACATACTGGATATAGAGTGGGTACATACTGGATATAGAGTGGATACATACTGGATATAGAGTGGGTACATACTGGATATAGAGTGGGTACATACTGGACATAGAGTGGGTACATAGAGTGGGTACATACTGGATATAGAGTGGGTACATACTGGATATAGAGTGGGTACATACTGGATATAGAGTGGATACATACTGGATATAGAGTGGATACAAACTGGACATAGAGTGGAGACATACTGGATATAGAGTGGGTACATAATGGATATAGAGTGGGTACATACTGGATATAGAGTGGTCACATAATGGATATAGAGTGGGTACATACTGGATATAGAGTGGGTACATACTGGATATAGAGTGGGTACATACTGGACATAGAGTGGGTACATACTGGACATAGAGTGGGTACATACTGGATATAGAGTGGGTACATACTGGATATAGAGTGGGTACATACTGGATATAGAGTGGGTACATACTGGATATAGAGTGGATACATACTGGACATAGAGTGGGTACATACTGGATATAGAGTGGGTACATACTGGATATAGAGTGGGTACATACTGGATATAGAGTGGATACATACTGGATATAGAGTGGGTACATACTGGATATAGAGTGGGTACATACTGGATATAGAGTGGGTACATAATGGATATAGAGTGGGTACATACTGGATATAGAGTGGGTACATACTGGATATAGAGTGGGTACATACTGGACATAGAGTGGGTACATACTGGACATAGAGTGGGTACATACTGGATATAGAGTGGGTACATACTGGATATAGAGTGGGTACATACTGGATATAGAGTGGGTACATACTGGATATAGAGTGGGTACATACTGGATATAGAGTGGGTACATACTGGATATAGAGTGGATACATACTGGATATAGAGTGGGTACATACTGGATATAGAGTGGGTACATACTGGATATAGAGTGGTACATACTGGATATAGAGTGGGTACATACTGGATATAGAGTGGGTACATACTGGATATAGAGTGGGTACATACTGGATATAGAGTGGATACATACTGGATAAAGAGTGGATACATACTGGATATAGAGTGGATACATACTGGATATAGAGTGGGCACATACTGGATAAAGAGTGGGTACATACTGGACATAGAGTGGGTACATACTGGACATAGAGTGGGTACATACTGGATATAGAGTGGGTACATAATGGATATAGAGTGGGTACATACTGGATATAGAGTGGGTACATACTGGATATAGAGTGGATACATACTGGATAAAGAGTGGATACATACTGGATATAGAGTGGATACATACTGGATATAGAGTGGATACATACTGGATATAGAGTGGATACATACTGGATATAGAGTGGGTACATACTGGATATAGAGTGGGTACATAATGGATATAGAGTGGATACATACTGGATATAGAGTGGGTACATACTGGATATAGAGTGGATACATACTGGATAAAGAGTGGATACATACTGGATATAGAGTGGGTACATACTGGATATAGAGTGGATACATACTGGATATAGAGTGGATACATACTGGATATAGAGTGGGTACATAATGGATATAGAGTGGGTACATACTGGATATAGAGTGGGTACATACTGGATATAGAGTGGGTAAATACTGGATATAGAGTGGATACATACTGGATATAGAGTGGATACATACTGGATATAGAGTGGATACATACTGGATATAGAGTGGATACATACTGGATATAGAGTGGATACATACTGGATATAGAGTGGGTACATACTGGATATAGAGTGGGTACATAATGGATATAGAGTGGATACATACTGGATATAGAGTGGGTACATACTGGATATAGAGTGGATACATACTGGATATAGAGTGGGTACATACTGGATATAGAGTGGATACATACTGGATATAGAGTGGATACATACTGGATATAGAGTGGATACATACTGGATATAGAGTGGGTACATAATGGATATAGAGTGGATACATACTGGATATAGAGTGGGTACATACTGGATATAGAGTGGATACATACTGGATATAGAGTGGGTACATACTGGATATAGAGTGGATACATACTGGATATAGAGTGGATACATACTGGATATAGAGTGGATACATACTGGATATAGAGTGGATACATACTGGATATAGAGTGGATACATACTGGATATAGAGTGGGTACATACTGGATATAGAGTGGATACATACTGGATATAGAGTGGGTACATAATGGATATAGAGTGGATACATACTGGATATAGAGTGGATACATACTGGATATAGAGTGGGTACATACTGGATATAGAGTGGATACATACTGGATATAGAGTGGATACATACTGGATATAGAGTGGATACATACTGGATATAGAGTGGATACATACTGGATATAGAGTGGGTACATACTGGATATAGAGTGGGTACATAATGGATATAGAGTGGATACATACTGGATATAGAGTGGAGACATACTGGATATAGAGTGGGTACATACTGGATATAGAGTGGGTACATACTGGATATAGAGTGGGTACATACTGGACATAGAGTGGGTACATACTGGACATAGAGTGGGTACATACTGGATATAGAGTGGGTACATACTGGACATAGAGTGGGTACATACTGGACATAGAGTGGGTACATACTGGATATAGAGTGGGTACATACTGGACATAGAGTGGGTACATACTGGACATAGAGTGGGTACATACTGGATATAGAGTGGGTACATACTGGATATAGAGTGGGTACATACTGGATATAGAGTGGATACATACTGGATATAGAGTGGGTACATACTGGACATAGAGTGGGTACATACTGGACATAGAGTGGGTACATACTGGATATAGAGTGGGTACATACTGGACATAGAGTGGGTACATACTGGACATAGAGTGGGTACATACTGGATATAGAGTGGGTACATGCTGGATATAGAGTGGGTACATACTGGATATAGAGTGGGTACATACTGGATATAGAGTGGGTACATACTGGATATAGAGTGGGTACATACTGGATATAGAGTGGATACATACTGGATAAAGAGTGGGTACATACTGGATATAGAGTGGGTACATACTGGATATAGAGTGGGTACATACTGGATATAGAGTGGATACATACTGGATATAGAGTGGGTACATACTGGATATAGAGTGGGTACATACTGGATATAGAGTGGGTACATACTGGATATAGAGTGGGTACATACTGGATATAGAGTGGGTACATACTGGATATAGAGTGGGTACATACTGGATATAGAGTGGGTACATACTGGATATAGAGTGGGTACATACTGGACATAGAGTGGATACATACTGGATATGGGTACATACTAGAGTGGGTACATAATGGATATAGAGTGGATACATACTGGATATAGAGTGGATACATACTGAATATAGAGTGGATACATACTGGATATAGAGTGGGTACATACTGGATATAGAGTGGGTACATACTGGATATAGAGTGGGTACATAATGGATATAGAGTGGGTACATACTGGATATAGAGTGGATTCTGTGAAACAATAACTATCTTCATATGTTACAGATCATCTAGCAAACATTTGCTGTGTCCAACCTCTCTTCTGTCCCACTCCCCCAACCATAATTTTCCAGTCCAGTTCAGTTCAGCCGTAGATACTTGGTTCTTTTACTTTAGAAGACAGACCCACAGAATATGTTTCAAAAGGTTTCTCACTGAGAATGTCAGCCTCTAATTGGCTGCCTCAGTTGGGTCTCAGAGAAAACCAGTCTTTTCTGAAGGATTGGAGGCAACAAACAATTCTGTTATGAATAAAACATTTATCACTGTAATTCCATGTCAGGAAACATAAACAAATGATTGCCTTTGGTAAATATTTCATATTTAGTTTCTCCTCTCTGTTTGTGTGGCCGTGAGAGTTGAAATATTCTGTGGCTTCTGCTTTCTGTTAAACATTAATAGGAAATATCTTTCATCTTAGAGACTCCTTTCTACACTTGATTCCTCGTAACTAACCTGCTGCTGTGTCGTCTTTTCCCTCTCCTCACCGTATTGCCGAAACCTCTGTCATCCACACCCTCTCCTCTGTCTCTCCTCATTTCTGCTGGTCTCCTCCATCTCTTCTCTTCTCTCCACCCCCTCTTCTCTTTCCTCCTCCACACTACTGACTGATTGTACCATCACTCTGAGTTCTCCCCAGTTTATCATCTCAGATCTAGGTTACTCAAATTAGATTTAAATCTCATTTTTCCACAGCTTTTTGTTCAGGCACATTAGTCATCTTTCCCTACGGGGTCCTCGGGGAGATAAGCCTCAGCCAAACCAAAATGTCTTGATAGTATTTTGATAGGATTCCTAATGATGATATCTCTGGGTCCTCTATTCATATATGAATATGTTATCAACTGTGTGTGTGTGTGTGTGTGTGTGTGTGTGTGTGTGTGTGTGTGTGTGTGTGTGTGTGTGTGTGTGTGTGTGTGTGTGTGTGTGTGTGTGTGTGTGTGTGTGTGTGTGTGTGTGTGTGTGTGTTTGTGTGTGTGTGTGTGTGTGTGTGTGTGAGTGTGTGTGTGTGTGTGTGTGTCTGAGTGTATACGGAATATGTAAAAGCACTGTGGAAATGTATGTATGTATGCATGTATATATGTATGTATTTATGTATGTATGTATGTATGTATGTATGTGTATGTGTGTGTGTGTGTGTGCATGTGTGTGTGTGTGTGAGTACTGTCTGTAGGTACTCACAGTGGTCCCAGTCTGCAGGGGTGAGTACCTTTTGACAATGGTCAGGTCTAATGTGTACAGTGGTGTGTGGATATAGGTTTATTTATTTTTTTATTTCGACTTATTTAACCTGTATTTAACCATGGTGGGGCCGATTCAGGACAAATTCTCATTTGCAACGGCAACCTGGGGAGAAGCTGGTGATTGAAACCTACCACTGAACTACCAACTCCTGCATGTCTATTAGACATATTTCTTAAAATACTAGATCATTTATAAGGCATGCATTTGATTGAAGTATCTGATGTATTTCTGCTGTTGCTTAAAACATAGAATAGCAAGCTGATAGTCCACAACTATATAGTGTATCTTGTGTTTTAAATGATCCAATAAAGGAATGACGTGCGTTTCTCTACTCGGTGAAGAACTGCAGATGGTTTAATACATGCATGGAAACATGAGTCTAAAGTAAGATGTTAAAAAATGTCTTTTCAGTGTTTTTTCAGTAGTTTTTAAAACCTCCTTAACATGTGATATGGTAAGTTCAGTTTCCATTTAGTCCTCCTTCCATTTCGTTATCGGTAACATGAAGCAAGTTTCTGTAGAACATCCAGAGAACCACTGAAGCAGTGTTGAGAATTAACTCCAGATCCTGAAAGTGTTTTCGTCTTCATTCTCTCTTCTCCATCAGACACTCTGCCACCCTCTCACTCACAAAAAGAGTTTCAGAATTTTTGTTTTATTCACACTGTTTTCTTCCTGTGGAATTAGCATCACAAACAGTCTGCTCTCATTCTTTGTTATGCTTCAGGGGGAGAAGAAAGTAGATTATGCTCTGCATTTCCTTTTGGCAGCAGTAAACCAGGCTTTCCAGGTTTCTCGTAGTAAGGAGCGGCACTTGGGGTTTAGGGAGACAGGCTCTATCTTCCATGGTGCCCAAATGTTGTTCTATTTGTTACTGTCATTTTTATTCAAATGGATCCTTCCTCCTCTCTCCTTCCTCCTCTCTCCTTCCTCCTCTCTCCTTCCTCCTCTCTCCTTCCTCCTCTCTCCTTACTCCTCTCTCCTTACTCCTCTCTCCTTACTCCTCTCTCCTTACTCCTCTCCCCTTACTCCTCTCCCCTTACTCCTCTCCCCTTACTCCTCTCCCCTTACTCCTCTCCCCTTACTCCTACAGTTCTGATGGTAGATAATGGGAGTCTATAATACAGTTCTGATGGTAGATAATAGGAGTCTATAGTACAGATCTGGTGGTAGATAATGGGAGTCTATAATACAGTTCTGATGGTAGATAATAGGAGTCTATAGTACAGATCTGGTGGTAGATAATGGGAGTCTATAATACAGTTCTGATGGTAGATAATAGGAGTCTATAGTACAGATCTGGTGGTGGTAGGTAATGGGAGTCTATAATACAGTTCTGGTGGTGGATAATGGGAGTCTATAATACAGTTCTGGTGGTGGTAGATAATGGGAGTCTATAATACAGTTCTGATGGTAGATAATAGGAGTCTATAGTACAGATCTGGTGGTAGATAATGGGAGTCTATAATACAGTTCTGGTGGTGGTAGATAATGGGAGTCTATAATACAGTTCTGGTGGTGGTAGATAATGGGAGTCTATAATACAGTTCTGATGGTAGATAATAGGAGTCTATAGTACAGATCTGATGGTAGATAATGGGAGTCTATAATACAGTTCTGGTGGTGGTAGATAATGGGAGTCTATAATACAGTTCTGATGGTAGATAATGGGAGTCTATAATACAGTTCTGGTGGTGGTAGATAATGGGAGTCTATAATACAGTTCTGGTGGTAGGTAATGGGAGTCTATAATACAGTTCTGGTGGTGGTAGGTAATGGGAGTCTATAATACAGTTCTGGTGGTGGTAGATAATGGGAGTCTATAATACAGTTCTGGTGGTGGATAATGGGAGTCTATAATACAGTTCTGGTGGTGGTAGGTAATGGGAGTCTATAATACAGTTCTGATGGTAGATAATGGGAGTCTATAATACAGTTCTGGTGGTGGATAATGGGAGTCTATAATACAGTTCTGGTGGTGGATAATGGGAGTCTATAATACAGTTCTGGTGGTGGATAATGGGAGTCTATAATACAGTTCTGGTGGTGGATAATGGGAGTCTATAATACAGTTCTGGTGGTGGTGGATAATGGGAGTCTATAATACAGTTCTGGTGGTGGTAGATAATGGGAGTCTATAATACAGTTCTGGTGGTGGTAGGTAATGGGAGTCTATAATACAGTTCTGGTGGTGGTAGGTAATGGGAGTCTATAATACAGTTCTGGTGGTGGTAGGTAATGGGAGTCTATAATACAGTTCTGGTGGTGGTAGGTAATGGGAGTCTAAAATACAGTTCTGGTGGTGGTAGGTAATGGGCCCAGATCTACCATGATTTGGTAGGTAATCTCTGGCTATATGCGTGCTGTCCAGGTGCGTTGGCAGCAGGCTCTGGTCTGGGGAGAACAGCCTGTCTCTCTGAGTCAGAGAGGTCTCACTGGGGAGTCCTGCAGGAGCTCCTGACTAAACGTTCCTGACAGCCTGGCGGAGACCTGTCCCCATGGACAAACAGATGCATAAACACACGCATGCATGAATGTCAGGAAAAACACACACACATGCATGAATGTCAGCATAAACACACACACACACACTTATACAGGCTGGCAGATAAAGACTGGTGACGCTAAAGTGGATGTTTCCCTGAACCGGAATGTAATGTAACTTTGGTTTGGTTTTATTTTAAGAGATTTTATCTGTAGATGTTCTACATGTAGTATCAGCAAATGTTTAATAAACGTGTGTTTGTAAGCAACTGTTCACTGGTCAGAATTAGGTTTATGATAAGGTTCAGAGTGAAAGTTAAGGTTGGGATAAAATCAAGGATGAGTTCAGGATAAGTTTCGGAGTACAAGTTAGGATAATGGTAACGGTTTGTCACTACAATTCATTATTTAATCTGTAAAACATCTACAGTAACACTGTTTATGGAAATGTGTCCACATGGTGGTTTTATGCCTCTAGTGTTCCATTCTTAGTGGCTCATAATCTCTGAGACACCGAAATAAAGTATTTTTTCCTCTGTCGTGTTAGTAAGACCTTGGCATTTGCAGACGAAACATTCAAATCCCCTCCCACTACTAATTAATATACGTTGTTTCATTTTTTACTGACAAAACTGTATCGATAATGTTTTTTAGCCTTCAGCAGACGCCTTACTGATCCTCAACTGGCAGCTTCATTAAATAGTACCGGCAAAACACCAGTCCCAATGTAAACAGCGAAGAGGCAACTCCGGGATGCTGGCCTTCAAGGCAGAGTTACAAAGAAGAAGCTATATCTTTGACTGGCAAATAATAATAAAATATCAAGATGGGTAAAAGAACACAGAGAAGGATTATAAAAAAGTTTAATGAACAGAGTTTGAGGAGTTGTTGCAGACCAAATAATAAGAAGCTGGAGAAATATCTGTCCAACATGGTGGAGACAATGTTATGGTCTGGGGGTGCTTTAATGATGGATTAATGGGACATTTGCACAAGGTAAAAGGGATCTGAAATAGAAAGGCTATCACTCAATTTTGCAACGCCATGCCATACCCTGTGGACGGCGCTTGTTTTGAACCAATTTCCTCCTACAACAGTCTCCTGCCTCGCAGTTATCTGTGTCATTACAAGACCAGTTTCCTGTCAAGCTCCCAGATTTGCCCACGGCTCCAACTAGGTGTGAGGCAATTGGCTACACTGTACAAGTTTGAGCGGCTCTAAATTGAGTTTGGCTTGGCACATAAAACCTCCTGGCCGTGAGAACAGCGTTCTACACTGTGGTGATGGTCTACAGTATTGTTCTAGACAATAGAACCTGGACTAAATTTCAACACTGTGGTCCATGGTCAACAATAACGTTCTAGACACTAGGCTCTGTATAGGCCCTGGTCTAAAGTTCTACCCTAAATCCTAAACTTCACACTGTATGGGGAGCTATTGGACAGGGTTCAGTTATGTTATCTTCAGGATCTGTCCTGAGGTGAGAGCAGGAGTCTCTGGGGGTTATCTACAACGGGATTCAGGCTAAACACACCTGACAGCCTAGAGACCTTCCTGGTCAGTGGTGGCCTGTCTCCAGACACACACACACACACATTAACACACACACACACGGATTGTTGGATGGATGATGTGCATAAAAAACACACACACTTATCCAACACTTCTGCACACTCTCATGTACTGGTAGAAATACACTTATAACATGCCAAAGACACACACACATATAAACACATACAAAGTCCCGTTTAGCCGTGGGCTAGTCCCTGCTGGGTCAGACCTGAGATTTCATTGTCTTTATCTTTCATTTAATCAGTTTGACTTAGGCTGATTCTCTGCTCCAGCTCCATTCAAACCTCCACCTCCTTCCCTTTACTCCTTCGTCTCCCCTTCCTGTACCTTCCTCCGATTACCACAGAAAGACTTTTCCGTAACACTCAGAGTATGTTGAAGTTCCAAGTTAAAATGTGCTTGTTATGTCTTTGTGGAGGGTAACTGCTGAGTAGAATGCACCCACAATAAATGATGTGACAGACATATCTCACATGAAGGAGATGGTGTCTGAGGTTATAATGCCACAAAGGAGATCTGAGGTCATAATGCCACAAAGGAGATCTGAGGTCATAATGCCACAAAGGAGATCTGAGGTCATAATGCCACAAAGGAGATCTGAGGTCATAATGCCACAAAGGAGATCTGAGGTCATAATGCCACAAAGGAGATCTGAGGTCATAATGCCACAAAGGAGATCTGAGGTCATAATGCCACAAAGGAGATCTGAGGTCATTGAGGTCATAATGCCACAAAGGAGATCTGAGGTCATAATGCCACAAAGGAGATCTGAGGTCATAATGCCACAAAGGAGATCTGAGGTCATAATGCCACAAAGGAGATCTGAGGTCTGCCACAAAGGAGAGGTCATAATGCCACAAAGGAGATCTGAGGTCATAATGCCACAAAGGAGATCTGAGGTCATAATGCCACAAAGGAGATCTGAGGTCATAATGCCACAAAGGAGATCTGAGGTCATAATGCCACAAAGGAGATATGAGGTCATAATGCCACAAAGGAGATCTGAGGTCATAATGCCACAAAGGAGATGGTGGGATGGTATTTGATGACCCACAATTATTATTAATATTTTTCACGAATATATATATACTAAAAATGTTTCATATCTGAATCAAACAAAAGTTGCAACATTCCTGGTTTGCACAGCAGCCATGGATAGCAGCTCGATTGGTTACGACGGAATCATTGTGACAATGATGGAATGTGTGGTATGTTCTGAAATACATCACAAACACAGTTTCCATGGTTTCCATACCATTACGTTCCCTCCATTCCAGTAACTTATCATAAGCTGTCCTCCCCCTGGATCATGCTGTGGCAGACATCCTGGTCCAGAGTGTGTTTGTCCGGGTCCGCTCTCAATCAAACGAAGCCTGTTTCCAAACAGTGAGCTGTGAAGGTCGCGTAAAAGCTTAATCCTTCTGGCTCAATTGGTGGTTCTGCTCCACTGACTGGCGTTCTGTTGGGATTTGCTCTTCCCTCAGGATGAGTGCCGTCTCTGTGTGGTGTCCTTGGACAGTTTATTCGTGACCGCATCTTCGGTTGGAGAAAGCTTACGGTGCTGGGAAGTGAATGGTGTGTTGGGTAGTGAAGGGTTTGTTGGGTAGTGAAGGGTTTGTTGGGTAGTGAAGGGTTTGTTGGGTAGTGAAGGGTGTGTTGGGTAGTGAAGGGTGTGTTGGGTAGTGAAGGGTGTGTTGGGTATTGAAGAGTGTGTTGGGAAGTGAAGGGTTTGTTGGGTAGTGAAGGGTTTGTTGGGTAGTGAATGGTGTGTTGGGTAGTGAATGGTGTGTTGGGTAGTGAAGGGTGTGTTGGTTTATCTCTGCTGTCCCAATCACTTATGAAGACTTTCCATCTCCCTCACATTATCTTGTCTTCTCTTTTCCTCTGAGTGTCTCTCTGCCTGTTTTTACCTCCCCTTCTGTTAATAATATATTCTCTCTTTATTCTCTCTGTTCTACTCTACTTCTCTCTTTATTCTCTCTGTTCTACTCTACTTCTCTCTTTATTCTCTCTGTTCTACTCTACTCTCTTTATTCTCTCTGTTCTACTCTACTTCTCTCTTTATTCTCTCTGTTCTACTCTACTTCTCTCTTTATTCTCTCTGTTCTACTCTACTTCTCTCTTTATTCTCTCTGTTCTGCTCTACTTCTCTCTTTATTCTCTCTGTTCTACTCTACTTCTCTCTTTATTCTCTCTGTTCTACTCTACTTCTCTCTTTATTCTCTCTGTTCTACTCTACTTCTCTCTTTATTCTCTCTTTTCTACTCTGCTTCTCTCTTTATTCTCTCTGTTCTACTCTACTTCTCTCTTTATTCTCTCTGTTCTGCTCTACTTCTCTCTTTATTCTCTCTGTTCTGCTCTACTTCTCTCTTTATTCTCTCTGTTCTACTCTACTTCTCTCTTTATTCTCTCTGTTCTACTCTACTTCTCTCTTTATTCTCTCTGTTCTACTCTACTTCTCTCTTTATTCTCTCTGTTCTACTCTACTTCTCTCTTTATTCTCTCTGTTCTGCTCTACTTCTCTCTTTATTCTCTCTGTTCTGCTCTACTTCTCTCTTTATTCTCTCTGTTCTACTCTACTTCTCTCTTTATTCTCTCTGTTCTGCTCTACATCTCTCTTTATTCTCTCTGTTCTACTCTACTTCTCTCTTTATTCTCTCTGTTCTGCTCTACTTCTCTCTTTATTCTCTCTGTTCTGCTCTACTTCTCTCTTTATTCTCTCTGTTCTACTCTACTTCTCTCTTTATTCTCTCTGTTCTGCTCTACTTCTCTCTTTATTCTCTCTGTTCTACTCTACTTCTCTCTTTATTCTCTCTGTTCTACTCTACTTCTCTCTTTATTCTCTCTGTTCTGCTCTACTTCTCTCTTTATTCTCTCTGTTCTACTCTACTTCTCTCTTCATTCTCTCTGTCTCTCCATCATGGGCTTCCTTGTCCTCTCTACCTTTATCTGTTCATTTCCTCTCTCCTTCTCTCCTCCTCTCCTCCTCTCCATCCCAGAATGGACAGAACAATCTCTGCTTTGTCTTTCTTCAGAACAATTCAATCTGCAGTATCTCTGAGTTCTGCTACATTTGTAACACACACATCGTCTCAGGAGAACTGCACACCTGTGATGTTTACCTCAGGGTTTGCTCTTTCAATATGCCAGATTCACACTTAAATGGGGCACACATTAAAGCACAAACACACTTGCGCTCATGCACACGTGCGCACACACACACACATACACACACACACACACACACACACACACACACACACACACACACACACCCACACACACACACACACCCACACACACACACACACACACACACACACACACACACATTCCAGTATGAGATCTATAGCCTGGTTCATTCCTGTGTTGGTGCAGAGAGGAACAACAGGAAATGGGTACCGTCTCGCTCCACTCTGCCAAGTTTCTAGATTTAATTGAGCTACTGCTTTCCCTATAGTCCCTCATTAGAGATAGGAGGAGAGATGGAGACAGATGAGGAGAAAGAGTAGAAGAGAAGAGAGGGAGGAGAGAGGGAGGGAGGAGAGAGGAGGAGAGAGGGAGGGAGGAGAGAGGGAGGGAGGAGAGAGGGAGGAGAGAGGGAGACAGATGAGGAGAGAGAGTAGAAGAGAAGAGAGGAGGAGAGAGGGAGGGAGGAGAGAGGGAGGAGAGATGGAGACAGATGAGGAGAGAGAGTAGAAGAGAAGAGAGGGAGGAGAGAGGGAGGGCGGAGTAGATGTAGATGGGAGTGGGGTTGATGTTGGGTAGACTGAGTACATATAAACCCTTTCAGATGGATATGGGGTTGATGTTGGGTAGACTGAGTACATATAAACCCCTTCAGATGGATATGGGGTTGATGTTGGGTAGACTGAGTACATATAAACCCCTTCAGATGGGAGTGGGGTTGATGTTGGGTAGACTGAGTACATATAAACCCCTTCAGGAGGGAGTGGGGTTGATGTTGGGTAGACTGAGTACATATAAACCCCTTCAGATGGGAGTGGGGTTGATGTTGGGTAGACTGAGTACATATAAACCCCTTCAGGTGGGATGTGGGGTTGATGTTGGGTAGACTGAGTACATATAAACCCCTTCAGGTGGGAGTGGGGTTGATGTTGGGTAGACTGAGTACATATAAACCCCTTCAGGTGGGAGTGGGGTTGATGTTGGGTAGACTGAGTACATATAAACCCCTTCAGGTGGGAGTGGGGTTGATGTTGGGTAGACTGAGTACATATAAACCCCTTCAGGTGGGAGTGGGGTTGATGTTGGGTAGACTGGGTACATATAAACCCCTTCAGGTGGGAGTGGGGTTGATGTTGGGTAGACTGAGTACATATAAACCCCTTCAGATGGATATGGGGGTGTGTCCATTCCTGTCAGTGTGCCCCAGGTCGTCACGGCAGCACAGAAGCAGCGTCCCTGGTTGTTGTTTTTCTGTTGACTCCCTAAAACGTCCCAGTGTGTGCAAGTGCAGTTATCAGATGGTTAAGTTCTCCACCTGGCACAATCAGAAGCCCTCCCCTTAAAGCAGAGTGAGCTTCAAACTGTTCCACTGTCACAGACGCTGACACGGCTCTGACAAGCGGCAGAAACAAGGCCTTTGATGTGCACTTTTTGACGTGCACGTCTGAGTTCACAGAGGTAGCAGGCAGCGCACGTCATATATCACTGTGTGTGTGTGTGTGCGTGTTTATGTGTGTGTTTGTGTGTGCGTGTGCGTATGTGTGTGTGTGTTTGTATTATGATGGTATTATTTTAAATTGTTAAATAACTACAGCCTCTATCGCCTTATCTCCGCCCACCGCCATCGTCTACATTTACATTTCAGTCATTTAGCAGGAGAGCAATTTACAGTGTGTGAGTGTCCGTCTCTAATCATTCCTCTCTGTCTGTCTCACTCTTTCTCTCTCTTTCTCTCTCTCGTCTACTCCTCTACTCGTCTACTTGTCTACTCCTTTACTCCTCTATTTGTCTACTCCTCTACTCGTCTACTCCTCTACTCCTCTGTTCGTCTACTCCTCTACTCCTCTGTTCGTCTACTCCTCTACTCCTCTTCTCGTCTACTCCTCTACTTCTCTACTCCTCTACTCGTCTGCTCCTCTATTCCTCTACTCCTCTACTCATCTACTCCTCTACTCGTCTGCTCCTCTACTTCTCTACTCATCTACTCCTCTACTCGTCTGCTCCTCTACTTCTCTACTCCTCTACTCCTCTACTCGTCTGCTCCTCTACTTCTCTACTCATCTACTCCTCTACTCATCTACTCCTCTACTCGTCTGCTCCTCTACTTCTCTACTCATCTACTCCTCTACTCGTCTGCTCCTCTACTTCTCTACTCCTCTACTCCTCTACTCCTCTACTCCTCTACTCCTCTACTCCTCTACTCCTCTACTCGTCTGCTCCTCTACTTCTCTACTCCTCTACTCCTCTACTCGTCTACTCATCTAGGCTGTTCACACCTTCAGACACTGAGCCTTTGAAAAGGCAGTAAAGCAGATCTGAAGGCTCTTTAAATTGATACTTAACTCTCAGAAATCTTAAAAGACTTGGGCCTATGAATGTTTAATTTGCCCCACCAGCAGCTGGATATCTCCCAGCTCAAGATGCACAGATACTTCTTTCTTTACATTTTTCTCTCCGTCTTTCTCTCCTTGTTTTACCACCACTACAACTTACCCTTCCTCTCTGCCTTTCTTTCTTCTTCCTCTCTCCGCCTGTCCTTCCTCGCTTACCTCATCCTCTACCCCATCCTCCCCTCTCTGTAATCACACACTTTCAGTGGCATGGATCCACGTGGCTCTAGGTCTAATTGGTTGGTAGCATCTGTGCTAACACTGCAGACATGCCGCAGCGTGGTAGTGTGGGGGGGGGGGTTCTGGGTAATGAAGCAGCACCGGGAAACTACACCCAACCAGCGGCGGCTTAGAGGACACGTGCAGCACAAATAGTGTGAGACGGGTAAACAGACAGAAAGAGAGGGAGAGAAGGTTAAGAGAGAGGAAGAGGAAGAGAGACAGGGGGAGAGACAGGGGGAGAGAAAGGGGGAGAGACGGGGGAGACAGGGGGAGAGAGAGAAAGGGGGAGAGACAGGGGGAGAGGGGGGGGAGAGACAGGGGAAGAGAGAGAAAGGGGGAGAGACAGGGGAGAGAGAGACAGGGGGAGAGACAGGGGGAGAGACAGGGGGAGAGACGGGGGCAGGGGGAAGAGAGAGGCAGGGGGCAGGGGGAGAGACGGGGGGCAGGGGGAAGAGAGAGGCAGGGGGCAGGGGAGAGACGGGGGCAGGGGGAAGAGAGAGACAGGGGGCAGGGGGAGACGGGGGGCAGGGGGAAGAGAGAGACAGGGGGAGAGAGAAAAAGGGGTTAAGTGAGGGGGGAGAGAGGGAAATAGGGGGTATTTCAAACAGTGGGTATGGAGACAAGCTGCGCACATGTGCATTGCATTTTTGTGAGTGTGTGTGTGAGTGTGTGTGTGTCTGAGTGTGTGTGACTGTGTGACTGTGTGAATGTGTGTGTTTGCATGTAGGCATGTGTGTGAGTGTGTGTGTGAACGTGCGTGTGATTGTGTGTGAGTGTTTTTGTGTAAGTGTGTGTGTGAGTGTGTGTGTGCATGTGATTGTGTGTGTGAACGTGTGTGTACGTGTTTCAAACAGAGGGCAGGGGATCCCGTGGAGAACAGCGGTGGGGATCTGTATGAGCTGAGCATTAAAGACATTAGAGAGCGTCTGTCTCTGCCAGGCCTGGAGAAGTTCACTCCTGTCCTGCCTCATTACTCGGCTCATGTCAGTCTTCATCGCCAGTCTTCCTCGCCGGCACCACGCATGCAACGGGAGAACGCCGTAATCACCCGCCATATGTTTTCCCCTGCAACCATAATGCAACACTGTGTCTTTCTCTTTTTTACTCCACTCGCTGTGCAACTTCAGAGAGGAGAGGGGAT
Source organism: Dallia pectoralis (assembly GCA_029465975.1). Taxonomy (NCBI): domain Eukaryota; kingdom Metazoa; phylum Chordata; class Actinopteri; order Esociformes; family Umbridae; genus Dallia; species Dallia pectoralis. The sequence continues at coordinate 27,115,459 of CM055729.1, forward strand.
GTGTGCTGATCCTGGAACAGATTAATGTTATCCTGTATCATGGTGCCGGTTTGACCAGTTTGTGTTTACAGAATGTAGAACCAGGGATGGAACAGATTGCCCACTCCTCCATCATTCCATCACTCCGTACCTCCACCCTGCATCTCTCCACCTCTCCATCTCTCCACCCCTCCACCTCTCCATCTCTCCACCCCTCCATCCCTCCATCTCTCCACCCTCTTCAGCCCTCCATCTCTCCACCCCTCCATCCCTCCATCTCTCCACCCTCTTCAGCCCTCCATCTCTCCACCCTCTTCATCACTCCATCTCTCCATCCCTCCATCTCTCCATGCCTTTAACCCTTGACTTGGCCCGGGGTCATGGAGGGTAGTATAGCCAGTCTTTGCCCTGGGCGATGTCTATTGATTTTGCAACTCCAAAGTTAAAGAACAGATGGGGCTCAAAGGGGACAGTGATGTGTGTCAGAACCAATAAGGATCAAGCCTGAAGCAGAGACGTGTGGAGAGAACAGAGAACACACCCGAGGTGGCACGCCTCTGAGCCCTTACAGCCAGGAAGGAGACGTCTAAACTGGGGAGATACAGCCAGGAAGGAGAAGTCTAAACTGGGGAGATTCAGCCAGGAAGGAGAAGTCTAAACTGGGGAGATACAGCCAGGAAGGAGAGGTCTAAACTGGGGAGATACAGCCAGGAAGGAGACGTCTAAACTGGGGAGATACATCCAGGAAGGAGAAGTCTAAACTGGGGAGATACAGCCAGGAAGGAGACGTCTAAACTGGGGAGATACAGCCAGGAAGGAGACGTCTAAACTGGGGAGATACAGCCAGGAAGGAGACGTCTAAACTGGGGAGATACAGCCAGAAAGGAGAAGTCTAAACTGGGGAGATACAGCCAGGAAGGAGAAGTCTAAACTGGGGAGATACAGCCAGAAAGGAGAAGTTGAGATACAGCCAGAAAGGAGAAGTCTAAACTGGGGAGATACGGCCAGAAAGGAGAAGTTGAGATACAGCCAGAAAGGAGAAGTCTAAACTGGGGAGATACGGCCAGGAAAGAGAAGTCTAAACTGGAGAGTTGAAATTCCCATTTTCTAGGAAGAGGCACCAAATCAAAACACTAGAAATGTGATTAAATGTTAACATGTACAGTTCAGATTATGCAAAGGGTGAATATTAGAGACTTTACAAACAGGACATATCTAGAATAGCTGCCGTGTTTTGAACTGGAAACAAGCTGAGAGTTAATATAATTTGTTCATAAATGAAGTAATTAGGAATTAAGTTTTCCCTCGCCGCTACATGGAACCGGAAATGCGTGTGCGTGTGGGTGTGTGCAGGTGCGCGTGCGTGTGTGCGGGTGCGCGTGCGCGTGTGTGTGTGCGTGCGTGCGTGTGTGTCGTCATACATCGAGGGGATAAAGTTGACTCCCTGCAGATGGGCGGAAAAGCACTGCTGTCACTCCGATCATCCAGGGAGTTTGAACGTGTCTGACGATGAGGCTTATCCAGACCGCAGCTACACTAGGACCTCACATCAAAGCCAGAGGGAGAGAAGGGGCGGAAAAATATAAAAACAACGAGTGAAGGAGAGGGGGGGAGTCATTCTGAAAGAAGACGACCTAAGGAGACGCCGTTTTTGGAACATCTGGTACCCCTTTGTGAGGAAGAGTCACTGTCAGAGGAAGATGGAGAGCGTGCCCTCATGCCCTTCTCCTCTTCTCCATCCTCTTCCCATGTGTTAGAGCCAACCCAAACCAGCTAACAACAATACTAACAGTATATACCAGTTGACTGCACCACTGGTATGAGTGAGGTGAACGTGTTCCACCGCTTTGCAAACGTCGCCAACAATTAAAAATGGTTCCCTGTTCTATTGGGACTTCAGCTTGACTTTACTACACTGTCTTTCACAATTTATTTTGATCGTCTCCCAATCTGATCTATGATTTGCCAATGAAGTTGAGTACCCTCTCTAAGCTTATACAACGAAAACATTTTGCAGGAAAAGTCATCTGATTTTGGGCTGTCATTTTATGGAAGTAGTAGGGAGATGAAGATGATGGGAAAACATTCATCTTCCTCGGCCTACTGACTATCGGCCTCTCGGGCCGGTCGTATCCAACGCTCTTCTGCCTGGTCAGCTCCCCAGACACTTCTACCCAACGCCCTTCTGATCATCACCAAGACAACCAGTCAGTATTACTCCATCACCAAGACAACCAGTCAGTATTACTCCATCACCTGGACAACCAGTCAGTATTACTCCATCACCTGGACAACCAGTCAGTATTACGCCATCACCAAGACAACCAGTCAGTATTACGCCATCACCAAGACAACCACTCAGTATTACTCCATCACCTGGACAACCAGTCAGTATTACTCCATCACCAAAACAACCAGTCAGTATTACGCCATCACCAAGACAACCAGTCAGTATTACTCCATCACCTGGACAACCAGTCAGTATTACTCCATCACCTGGACAACCAGTCAGTATTACGCCATCACCTGGACAACCTGTCAGTATTACTCCATCACCTGGACAACCAGTCAGTATTACTCCATCACCTGGACAACCAGTCAGTATTACTCCATCACCTGGATAACCAGTCAGTATTACTCCATCACCTGGACAACCAGTCAGTATTACGCCATCACCTGGACAACCAGTCAGCATTACTCCATCACCTGGACAACCAGTCAGTATTACTCCATCACCTGGACAACCAGTCAGTATTACCCCATCACCTGGACAACCAGTCAGTATTACTCCATCACCTGGACAACCAGTCAGTATTACTCCATCACCTGGACAACCAGTCAGTATTACTCCATCACCTGGACAACCAGTCAGTATTACGCCATCACCTAGACAACCAGTCAGTATTACGCCATCACCTGGACAACCAGTCAGTATTACTCCATCACCTGGACAACCAGTCAGTATTACTCCATCACCTGGACAACCAGTCAGTATTACTCCATCACCTGGACAACCAGTCAGTATTACTCCATCACCTGGACAACCAGTCAGTATTACGCCATCACCTGGACAACCAGTCAGTATTACTCCATCACCTGGACAACCAGTCAGCATTACTCCATCACCTGGACAACCAGTCAGTATTACTCCATCACCTGGACAACCAGTCAGTATTACTCCATCACCTGGACAACCAGTCAGTATTACGCCATCACCTGGACAACCAGTCAGTATTACTCCATCAACTGGACAACCAGTCAGTATTACTCCATCACCTGGAAAACCAGTCAGTATTACGCCATTACCTGGACAACCGGTCAGTATTACTCTATCACCTGGACAACCAGTTAGTATTACTCCATCACCTGGACAACCAGTCAGTATTACGCCATCACCTGGACAACCAGTCAGTATTACTCCATCACCTGGACAACCAGTCAGTATATCTCCATCACCTGGACAACCAGTCAGTATTACGCCATCACCTGGACTACCAGTCAGTATTACGCCATCGCCTGTACAGCCAGTCAGTATTACTCCATCACCTGGACAACCAGTCAGTATTACTCCATCACCTGGACAACCAGTCAGTATTACGCCATCACCTGGACAACCAGTCAGTATTACCCCATCGCCTGTACAACCAGTCAGTATTACGCCTCATCTTCCAGGTCTAATGATATGAACATGATCACATTCTTTCTCTTGTTTGACTTTATGTTCTAGTTCCCTGCACTTAAACTGTAATGTCCGTCGCTCCCACAGCTCGTTACATTTTAACTTCTGTTCCTCTCCCAAGTCTTACTTCCTCTCAAAGTTTGCCTTCAGTACAATCTCAGAGTTTCAGATGCACATCTGAGGGGCAGATTTATTCATCAGCTTCTCTCTCTGGGGGTCCCCTCTCCACTAAGCTGCCTTGAGCCAGTCTTTGACTAGTGCTTTTGACTGGGTAGATGCAAAACTGATGCTAAATGCTCTGCACTGTTATTTAGACATGCTCTGGATGTTATTTAGACATGTTCTGTGATGTTATTTAGACATGTTCTGTGATTGTATTTAGACATGTTCTGTGATGTTATTTAGACATGTTCTTGATGTTATTAAGACATGTTCTGTTATTTTATTTAGACATGTTCTGTGATGTTATTTAGACATGTTCTGGATGTTACTTAGACATGTTCTGTGATGTTATTTAGACATGTTCTGTGGTGTTATTTAGACATGTTCTGTGATGTTATTTAGACATGTTCTGTGGTGTTATTTAGACATGTTCTGTGATGTTATTTAGACATGTTCTGTGATGTTATTTAGACATGTGTCACAATGTTCTGTGATGTTATTTAGACATGTTCTGTGATGTTATTTAGACATGTTCTGTGATGTTATTTAGACATGTTCTGTGATGTTATTTAGACATGTGTCACAATGTTCTGTGATGTTATTTAGACATGTTCTGTGATGTTATTTAGACATGTTCTGTGATTTAGACATGTTCTGTGATGTTATTTAGACATGTTCTGTGATGTTATTTAGACATGTTCTGTGATGTTATTTAGACATGTTCTGTGATGTTATTTAGACATGTTCTGTGATGTTATTTAGACATGTTCTGTGATTGTATTTAGACATGTTCTGTGATGTTATTTAGACATGTTCTTGATGTTATTAAGACATGTTCTGTTATTTTATTTAGACATGTTCTGTGATGTTATTTGATGTTCTATGTTTTAGACATGTTCTGTGATGTTATTTAGACATGTTCTGTGGTGTTATTTAGACATGTTCTGTGATGTTATTTAGACATGTTCTGTGGTGTTATTTAGACATGTTCTGTGATGTTATTTAGACATGTTCTGTGATGTTATTTAGACATGTGTCACAATGTTCTGTGATGTTATTTAGACATGTTCTGTGATGTTATTTAGACATGTTCTGTGATGTTATTTGACATGTTCTGTATTTAGACATGTTCTGTGATGTTATTTAGACATGTTCTGTTATTTGATGTTCTGTGATTTAGACATGTTCTGTGATGTTATTTAGACATGTTCTGTGATGTTATTTAGACATGTTCTGTGATGTTATTTAGACATGTTCTGTGATGTTATTTAGACATGTTCTGTGATGTTATTTAGACATGTTCTGTGATGTAATTTAGACATGTTCTATGATGTTATTTAGACATGTTCTGTGATGTAATTTAGACATGTTCTGGCAGATTGGCGTGCTGTTTTCCAAGTAGATTTTTCCTTTAATGCCTTCAACTTGATGTTTAGGTATTTTTTTATTCAAAATTGTGTGGCTTGTTTATGAGCGCTTTCATATATACCCCATCTGCTTGGGGGTGTTGTTCTTGCTTCAGGGCTTGACAGGTTCCCGGTTCGAATCTAAAAATAAATCCAAATATAAAAGGAACTAACAAAGGAGTCACTGACACCTTGGAAGAAAAAGTTTGGGTTCTAACGTATGTTCTGGAACTCAACGGGGCGCAGAGTCGGGGGGGGCTTAATATAAACGCTGTTTTATGGGTATACAATTTCACGTCCAACACTAGGAAGTCAGTGCCTCTAGGCTGTTGTTTCATCACCCAGGGTTATTTAACGTCATCTGGAAAGCAATTAAAAGGGCTTATTTTCCCAATTCCTGGAGATCACATGAAAGCTGCGAGTGGAATTAAGAAGCACGTTTCCCTTAATTAACACAAAATGTGAGAAATTGTAATATCCTCTGAATCCTCCCATCTGCTGCTCCTCTGTGGTGTATCGTCATAGTTACCAGGAACCAGGAACCAGATGTAAACCCATAACGTGGAACCTCACAACCAACACAGTGTCTTAGGAGACGCCCAGGAACCAGATGTAAACCCATAACGTGGAACCTCACAACCAACACAGTGTGTTAGGAGACGCCCAGGAACCAGATGTAAACCCATAACGTGGAACCTCACAACCAACCAAGTGTCCTCGGAGATGCTCGATAACTCCATCTCAGTTCTCTCCTCCTGCAGATAAAACAGGGAAACTTCAAACGTGCAAAAGATGAAAAGAGGTCAAGTGGTAGAGGAGAGATTTGGGTCTGTTTCATCACAGCTCACATGGATTAATCGCTTCCATCTTGATTACCTTCATACATTTAACCCGGGCTAACAGTCCCAAACTGGTGAGCTTGTATAACTGCATTTAACCCGGGCTAACAGTCCCAAACTGGTGAGCTTGTATAACTGAATTTAACCTGGGCTAACAGCTTCTTCTGGGTCATTCATTTAACCCAGGCTAAAAGCTTCTCATGGGTGAGCTTGTATAGCGGCTGTCTGTATAGATACATATATATATATATGGTTGGGTAGCTGAGTGGATGTGGAGGAGAACAGACGATGGTGGATTTCATTAAACTCCTCAAAGTCATGGCAGATTTACTGTAGAATAGGTGACAAATAGAAATGGGTTTATAATAAAAAGCTGAACAGGTCGCGAGTGAAACCAGAGAAGGAGAGAATGAAAATGGCACAGAGAGAGAAAGAGATGAAAAGAGAGGGGTGAGGGAGAGAGAGAATAGATGGAAAAGGGAAGCAGGGGGGGGTGAGGGAGGGAGTAAGGGGGGGGGCAGGCTTAGCATCTGTTGTGAGGTTGCTGATAATGTGTCATCATTGCAAACCATTAGGAGTACTTCCCAGGAACGTGAGACAAGACACAAAGGCACACGCACACACACACACACACACACACACACACACACACACACACACACACACACACATACACACACACATCACACACACACACATCACACACACACACACACAGACACACACACACACACACACACACATCACACACACATCACACACACACACACACACACACACACACACACACACACACACACACACACATCACACACACATCACACACACATCACAAACACACACACACACACACACAATGGCCTATAGGCCTCAGGGGAAGTGGGTTAGATAGATACACTCCCTCATATGACCTGTCAGGATACTTTTACTTTTTTTACTTTTACTACTCAAATAGAATCATCCTCCTCTGTTAGTCTTCAGGGGGCTTTTGAGGAAGAAAATCCGAGAAAACAACAAATAAAATACATTTTATTTGGCTACCTGAGACAGACTGCACCTAGAGAAGATAGTAGCTAACTCACTTGGTGTGAGTGATAATTGAAAGTTCCAGGCAATCTGTGTGTGTGTGTGTGTGTGTGTGTGTGTGTGTGTGTGTGTGTGTGTGTGTGTGTGTGTGTGTGTGTGTGTGTGTGTGTGTGTGTGTGTGTGTGTGTGTGTGTGTGTGTGTGTGTGTGTGTGCGTGCGTGTGTGTGTTTCAGACTTGTCCACTCACCAACCCGCCTGGCACCATGTAAAATAAAAATCAATAGCGTCTCTTTTCCCATGGCTGCCTCCGTACTCCACTAGACTCTACCTCAGCAGGACGGTCCTCTGGAGTGTGATTAAAGGTTTAGTGTTTCACAATGGATGGTGTGTGAGACAGGGGCATCTGGGAGGGATCCACCCCTACAGATCTGGCAACCCGAGACATATGTCCACCACAGACACACACTGGAGGGAGAGAAGCATCTGAGATTGGGGGACATACGGGGACAGCCAGAATATAACCCAGGGTTACAAAGGCGACAGCCAGAATATAACCCTGGGTTACTAAGGGGACAGCCAGAATATAACCCTGGGTTACAAAGGGGACAGCCAGAATATAACCCCGGGTTACTAAGGGTACAGCCAGAATTTAACCCTGGGTTACAAAGGGGACAGCCAGAATATAACCCTGGGTTACTAAGGGGACAGCCAGAATATAACCCTGGGTTACTAAGGGGACAGCCATAATATAACCCTGGGTTACAAATGGGACAGCCAGAATATAACCCTGGGTTACTAAGGGGACAGCCATAATATAACCCTGGGTTACAAATGGGACAGCCAGAATATAACCCTGGGTTACTAAGGGGACGGCCAGAATATAACCCTGGGTTACAAATGGGACAGCCAGAATATAACCCTGTGTTACTAAGGGGACGGCCAGAATATAACCATGGGTTACTAAGGGGACAGCCAGAATATAACCCTGGGTTACTAAGGGGACAGCCAGAATATAACCATGGGTTACAAATGGGACAGCCAGAATATAACCCTGGTTTACAAAAGGGACAGACAGAATATAACCCTGGGTTACTAAGGGGACGGCCAGAATATAACCCACGATTTCTTATCTGCAGTTTGAGTTGTGTGACTAATGAATATATTCATAAATCAGTGAACATGAAGTCAGATGGTGTTTTCAGAGTAACACGAACACTTCCTGTAAACCGAAGACAAACCTTCCCATGAACTCTCGTTACATTTCTCACTGTTGTGGTCTCAAGCTGGTGATGCAGGGTTGTCAGGCAAGACGGACGAGGGACCTCAAGATCAACAGCTGCTTCAGAAACCGAGCTTTCTTCATCACCGCTCATCAAACAATGAAGTTCACGTGTGTCAACATATCTTACAAACACACGCAGACACATGCAACATACATGACACATGCCACATACATTACACATACAACATACATGACACATGCAACATACATGACACATGCAACATACATGACACATGCAACATACATGACACATGCAACATACATTACACATACAACATACATGACACATGCAACATACATGACACATGCAACATACATGACACATGCAACATACATGACACATGCAACATACATGACACATGCAACATGACACATGCAACATACATAACACATGCAACATGACACATGCAACATACATGACACATGCATCAGTTTTATTGGGTTTTAGTTGTCCAACATTGTCGAGCAGCGAATCTCAGAGTAACTCTTCAGTAAATCCTGATGATAAAGCACTATGGGAATTCTATTGTATTATTATACAAGAATTTTCTCCCAATGTCACTGAAAGACATTTATGTATTGAGGCTTTCTATAGTAGAAACAACAGTATTCCTACAGTAATGCTATGGCAGTTACTACAGTATTTTTTTTGTAAATTGGGACATACTAGAACATATCTATAGTATTCCTACAGTAATGCTATAGCAGTTACTACAGGATTATAATAGAAAATTGGGACAATTTGTTGTGTAAATCTATGTTGTCTTGCACGTTTCTGCTTTATCTTGGCCAGGTCGCCGTTGAGAATTTGTTCTACTATAAAAACATGTTTATTGAGTTACTCAGTTTTCACATAAAACAGGTAGGCTGCAGCCTCTTATTTACTGCTCCTGGGGTACACACACACACACACACACAAACACTCACACAAACATATAAACACTCACACACACACTCAAAAACACACAAACTCAATCACACACACCAAGGGAGAACTAAAAACCAAACACACAATATGACAGACCGGTAACAGAATAAATACAGGGGCGTCCGGCGACAGGTTCTACCAGGTTGCTAAGTGACAGACTCGTTTTTATCAATCTGACACATTTGTATTTTTTTTAGTTTACCGCTCTTCGTGTTTGATGGTATTATTATTATTTTTACCTCAGACGTGCTTTAAACATTTACCTGTACAGCATTTACAGAAGGATAAGTGTTGAACTTCACACACCACAGTCAGTCTGTGAAACACATTGGGGGTTTTGTGAGCTGTGGTAATTTTACGAGTTTCTTAACTGTGTATCGCTGAAGTATTACATTAGTGTTGCCTGTAACCTACGAAGTAAGACGTAGTAGCGCTTGCAATCCGCAACCACAACGATGCCTGTTACCCACAGAGAAATAACAATTAGGGTTTCACACAGACATGATACATGTTGTTTGGCTTTAAACACTTCCCGTTATTAGCACTGTTGCATATTCTGACATTTTACTGCATTTGACATCAAAGAGACTTTTGTTGGACAATGTATAAAGTATGTACAAAACAAACCATTAGACATAATATAACAAGTCAATTAGCTCATATAACCTCACAGGTTTTAAACAAAAAACTAATTATTCTGACTCAAAACACTTGACTGGATACTCAGTTACAGCTAACCCGACAAAGAAATTATATAGATTTTTCCGACTTTGATGATAATAGTCTGACTTATTTTAAACGCTAAAAGACTTATGAATGCATTTTTTACTGTGTATTCTCTTTACAAAAATACATGGAACCTAGGTCGAGGCTTAGCAAAGAATGCTGGCAAAAAAGTTACTCAAATGAATATCTCTTTTCTCTAATGAAACTCCATATCACCCCCCAAACATGTGACATCTTTTCTCGCCTGTCCTGCCCCGTCTCTCCCCGTCTCTCCCGTCCCTCCCCCGTCTCTCCCGTCCCTCCCCCGTCTCTCCCGTCCTTCCACCGTCTCTCCCCCGTCTCTCTCCCGTCCTTCCACCGTCTCTCCCCTGTCTCTCCCCCAATTCACAGAGAAAACACAAAGCTATAGTCAACAACACAGTCGAAGAAATGACATGTGATGCTTTGCATGAAAGACCTACAGGATGACTCCAGACTACGGGCTGTCACAACTCGGGAGGGTGAAATAAAGCTTGCAAACACACACTCACAGACACACACACACACTCACACGCTCACACACACACACACTCACACACACACTTCGTAGAGGGTTTCAGGGATTGTGCGGGGCTGTGTGCAGCAGTCTGTGAGTTGCCCTGCGGCGGTGTGGCTCTAATTGATGCTAGTGAGTTGAGGAGACATCTCAGGGAGAAATCTCTGTTAGGCTCTGTGACTGGGAGAACACAGACATGTAGCCTAGCTGGCTGCTCCCAGACCTCTGTCCTCATCTCTCCATTCTCATACCTCTGTCTTTATCTCTCCATTCTCATACCTCTGTCCTCATCTCTCCTTTCTCATCTCGCCATTTTTAATTCAGAGGTCCTCATCTCTCCATTTTAATTTCTCCTTTCTCATCTCTCAATTTTTATTTCTCCTTTCTCATATCTCCATTCTCATAACTATGTCCTCATCTCTCCATTCTCATCTTTCCATTTCATTTCTCGATTCTCATCTCTCCATTCTCATCTCTCCATTTTTATCCCTCTGTCCTCAGCATTTCATATTCACCTCCAGCGCTCTGAATGGAGCTGTGGTAACTTTGGTTAAAAAGAGACATTTTGACAAGATCAGCCTAAACGAGTTGGAGGGCTGTGGGAAAAGAGATCAGCCTAAATTATTCGCAGGGCTGTGGGAAAAGGGGGGGCAATATCTGAAGGAAATGCCACCACACACATGAACACACATTAGCACATATACAGAACCACATGAACAAACTCACATTGACACACACACACACAAACATTAACACACACACACATTGACACACACACACACACACATTAACACACACACACTTTAGGTTGAGTGAATCTCCATTGGCACTTCAGCTGTCTATATCAAAGTGTTTTGGGAGGTCCATCATGTCTATGTGTTAGTTCTCGATATTCTACGGTAGATTTTGACATTTTAAGTTTGATATCTATTTTGTAAGTTAGAGCTTTATGTTCTATGTTCTGTTTTGATACAACTTGGTCCTCCTTCCCCCGTCCTCTCTAGGTCTCTATATTGTGAGTTAGAGCTCTATGTTCTATGTTCTATGTTCTGTTTTGATACAACATGGTCCTCCTTCCCCCGTCCTCTCTAGGTCTCTATATTGTGAGTTAGAGATCTATGTTCTATGTTCTATGTTCTGTTTTGATACAACTTGGTCCTCCTTCCCCCGTCCTCTCTAGGTCTCTATATTGTGAGTTAGAGCTCTATGTTCTATGTTCTGTTTTGATACAACATGGTCCTCCTTCCCCCGTCCTCTCTAGGTCTCTATATTGTGAGTTAGAGCTCTATGTTCTATGTTCTATGTTCTGTTTTGATACAACATGGTCCTCCTTCCCCCGTCCTCTCTAGGTCTCTATATTGTGAGTTAGAGCTCTATTTTCTATGTTCTATGTTCTGTTTTGATACAACTTGGTCCTCCTTCCCCCGTCCTCTCTAGGTCTCTATATTGTGAGTTAGAGCTCTATGTTCTATGTTCTGTTTTGATACAACATGGTCCTCCTTCCCCCGTCCTCTCTAGGTCTCTATATTGTGAGTTAGAGCTCTATGTTCTATGTTCTATGTTCTGTTTTGATACAACATGGTCCTCCTTCCCCCGTCCTCTCTAGGTCTCTATATTGTGAGTTAGAGCTCTATGTTCTATGTTCTATGTTCTGTTTTGATACAACTTGGTCCTCCTTCCCCCGTCCTCTCTAGGTCTCTATATTGTGAGTTAGAGCTCTATGTTCTATGTTCTATGTTCTGTTTTGATACAACATGGTCCTCCTTCCCCCGTCCTCTCTAGGTCTCTATATTGTGAGTTAGAGATCTATGTTCTATGTTCTATGTTCTGTTTTGATACAACTTGGTCCTCCTTCCCCCGTCCTCTCTAGGTCTCTATATTGTGAGTTAGAGCTCTATGTTCTATGTTCTGTTTTGATACAACATGGTCCTCCTTCCCCCGTCCTCTCTAGGTCTCTATATTGTGAGTTAGAGCTCTATGTTCTATGTTCTATGTTCTGTTTTGATACAACATGGTCCTCCTTCCCCCGTCCTCTCTAGGTCTCTATATTGTGAGTTAGAGCTCTATTTTCTATGTTCTATGTTCTGTTTTGATACAACTTGGTCCTCCTTTCCCCGTCCTCTCTAGGTCTCTATATTGTGAGTTAGAGCTCTATGTTCTATGTTCTGTTTTGATACAACATGGTCCTCCTTCCCCCGTCCTCTCTAGGTCTCTATATTGTGAGTTAGAGCTCTATGTTCTATGTTCTATGTTCTGTTTTGATACAACATGGTCCTCCTTCCCCCGTCCTCTCTAGGTCTCTATATTGTGAGTTAGAGCTCTATGTTCTATGTTCTATGTTCAGTTTTGATACAACTTGGTCCTCCTTCCCCCGTCCTCTCTAGGTCTCTATATTGTGAGTTAGAGCTCTATGTTCTATGTTCTATGTTCTGTTTTGATACAACATGGTCCTCCTTCCCCCGTCCTCTCTAGGTCTCTATATTGTGAGTTAGAGCTCTATGTTCTATGTTCTATTTTCTGTTTTGATACAACTTGGTCCTCCTTCCCCCGTCCTCTCTAGGTCTCTATATTGTGAGTTAGAGCTCTATGTTCTATGTTCTATGTTCTGTTTTGATACAACATGGTCCTCCTTCCCCCGTCCTCTCTAGGTCTCTATATTGTAAGTTAGAGCTCTATGTTCTATGTTCTATGTTCTGTTTTGATACAACTTGTTCCTCCTTCCCCCGTCCTCTCTAGGTCTCTATATTGTGAGTTAGAGCTCTATGTTCTATGTTCTATGTTCTGTTTTGATACAACTTGGTCCTCCTTCCCCCGTCCTCTCTAGGTCTCTATATTGTGAGTTAGAGCTCTATGTTCTATGTTCTATGTTCTGTTTTGATACAACTTGGTCCTCCTTCCCCCGTCCTCTCTAGGTCTCTAAGTGCTGCTCAGCTATTTCTCTGCAATCCTTCATTAATTATTCCTGGTAAACAAATAAGCGTGAAGAGGAGCACCAGTCACTCACTTACTTTGATCCCCCCCTCCCCTCCCCCTCCCCTCCCCCTCCCTCTCCCCCACAAACTTCTCCTCTCCTCTTCTTCTTCCATCTCCTCTCCAAACACACTTTTATCAAGCCTCATCCATAATGTATGACTCGAATGCTTAAGAGAAATTATTAGGATGTTTTATTCATTTGGAGTGCGACTCTCCTCTAAGTAATGTGCCTGGGTTCGGGGTGCGTTCCAGGCGCCTAAGCGATTGTACACACCGGAACATGACGGGATTAAATAGTAATAGCAAAACAGAACGCTGAAAAGCAACATTCATGCGGACAGACCCTTAGATGGGCTACTTACTGTTGCTGCTGGTTACATCTGCCTTACATCACCTAATCTGCACATGCTCAGAATGAGCGAGATGGTGAGGGGAGGTCACACGGCTAACGTAATGGCACAAGACTGTTATGGACCATAAGGGCCACCATAGAGCTCAAACACAGAAGTGTGAAACTGGTTCCCTAGAGGGCAGAGTGTAGGCAGGTGTTTGCACTCACCCTGTACTTGATTGATTAATTAGGTCACTAATTGGTTATATTTTACCCTTGCCTAGTTGTTTGGGTCTGAACAAGGAACCAATTTAAAGGAAAAAACTCAAACTAGCATTCGCTAGACTCTCTGTGGAATTGGTTCCGACACCTCTGTTTTAACAGGTCTGTATTGTGGTGTTCATCGACGACTTGTGAACCGAGCACTTGGCCTGGAAGGAGACACACAAACACAAAAACACGTCCTGAGGGGAGAAACAGTCAGGTGCCGGTCTTGAGAAACTAGACTCCTGTAAGAAAACACTTGGGTTGGTGAAGAGAAGTCATTTTCCACTCCAGCAAACTGTCGACTACCTCAATTATTGTCCCTGAGCCCAGGAGCTTAGACGCACACACACACACACACACACAAACAAGGTACACACTCGCAAATGCATAAACACATACACTCACACACACACCAATGTTCAGACACAAGAAATGGTGTGTATGTGTGATGCGTCTGTAGGTGAATAGATGTGTGTTTGTGTGTATTTGTGTGTGTGTGGTGTGTCTGTGTAAGTGTGTGTGAGTGTGTCTGTGTAAGTGTGTGTGTGTGTTTTGTATAACTCTAGCTGTGGCACATTGACCCTGGTGTGTCTGTGTCTGTGTAAGTGTGTGTGTGGTGTGTGTGTGTGTGTGTGTGTGTAAGTGTGTGTGTGTGTGTTTTGTATAACTCTAGCTGTGGCACATTGACCCGGGTGTGTGTGTGTGTGTCTGTGTAAGTGTGTGTGTGTGTTTTGTATAACTCTAGCTGTGGCACATTGACCCTGGTGTGTATGTGTGTGTGTAAGTGTGTGTGTGTGTTTTGTATAACTCCAGCTGTGGCACATTGACCCTGGGGTGTCGGTCAGTGAGCGTTCGTCCTCCAGGGTCACCCTGATAACCTGATCTAATTCCCAGACACAGTCTGTCACACCAGGGAGAAAGTCTGGAGCACCTGAACTCACTCACACACACACACACATGCAATCTGTTATTGTCACAGTGCAGTCAGTACACACACACATAACACATCCACACCCGAATACACAAATACACATGACACATACAGTATGTTAAAAAAGTTGGCGTCACTTAGAAACTCGTTTTTCATGAAAACATGAAAAAAACATGGAAAAAAACATGAAATATAGAAAAAAAATCACAGTAAATATAGTAACTGTCAAGGTCGGATATCAGGATTTTTAATTGGAATAACTACTGTGAGTTTCTGACTTTGCTTTTGTCCATGAATACCTCATTTGCTGCCAATACAGCCTTGCAGATCATCGGAAATCTAACGGTTAATTTGTTTAGGTAAACTGAATAGATTTGACCCCATGCTTCCAAAAGCTGCTCACAGAAGTTGGATTTGCTTGATGGGCACTTGTTACTTAATAGTTCTTACATAGTTAGGAGCTGTGCTTTGGTCATTGTCCTGGAAATTGGCTCCAATCAAGCGCCGTCCACAGGGTATGGCATGGCGTTGCAAAGTGGAGTTATAGCCTTCCTTGTTCAGATACATTTTACCATGTTCAATCCCCCACTTTACCGCCATGAAAGCACCCCCAGACCATCACATTGCCTCCACCGTGCTTGACACATGGCGACAAGCACTCATCCAGAATCCCACACTTACTATTATTTGTTATCCCAACACCAACACTTAGATGAATCTGTCCAATACACATTTTCCAGTCTTCCTCTTATCAGGGTCTTTGTTCTTTTGCCCAGCTAAATTATTTATTTTCATTGTCCAGTCTGTGATCGGGCTTTTGCTTTTCTGCTTATAAAGTCCAACTAAACACTCAATTGGACGTGTCCTCAGTTGTGCCCTGGGGCCACCTGGGGGGTCATTCACTCTTCCATTTAGTACTAAAGCGTCCCCAAATGACATCTCAAACCAACAGTGGCATTAACACTCTGAAATAAACCAATTATAATGTGTTTGCTGATAGGCAGACGGTTGGATGTTCCTGCCGCATCTTATTAAAGAGGCAGGGTGAGAATGGAGAGGAAATTCACACAGAATCGGGAAAAAAAACGTCTGTCCTTACTGTCAACAAAAAAAGTATTGACAGACAGACAAAAGAAGCTAGACAGGTAGAAAATAAGAGACAGACAGATAAAGGATGATGGAGAGAGACAGACAAATAGAGAGAGAGAGAGACAAATAGAGAGAGAGACAGACAAATAGTGAGAGAGAGAGAGAGAGAGAGACAAATAGAGAGAGAGAGAGACAGACAAATAGTGAGAGAGAGAGAGAGAGAGAGACAAATAGAGAGAGAGAGAGAGAGACAAATAGTGAGAGAGAGAGAGAGACAAAAGAGAGAGAGAGAGACAGACAAATAGTGAGAGAGAGAGAGAGAGACAAATAGAGAGAGAGAGAGAGAGAGAGAAATAGAGAGAGAGAGAGAGAGAGAGAGAGAGACAAATAGTGAGAGAGAGAGAGAGAGAAAGAGAGAGAGAGAGAGAGAGAGAGAGATACACTGAGAGAGTTTGGAAAGAGTGTGTGACAGAAAGGCTAGAGGAAAGGGAGAAATAAAATCATGTTCCTGTTTAAAGGATCTACTGGGTCTCAGAAGACTGGGGTGGAGATAGAGGATCTACTGGATCTCAGAGGACTGGGGTGGAGATAGAGGATCTACTGGATCTCAGAGGACTGGGGTGGAGATAGAGGATCTACTGGATCTCAGAGGACTGGGGTGGAGATAGGGGATCTACTGGATCTCAGAGGACTGGGGTGGAGATAGAGGATCTACTGGATCTCAGAGGACTGGGGTGGAGATAGAGGTTCTACTGGATCTCAGAGGACTGGGGTGGAGATAGAGGTTCTACTGGATCTCAGAGGACTGGGGTGGAGATAGAGGTTCTACTGGATCTCAGAGGACTGGGGTGGAGATAGAGGATCTACTTGATCTCAGAGGACTTGGGTGGACATATGGGATCTACTGGATCTCAGAGGACTGGGGTGGAGATAGGGGATCTACTGGATCTCAGAGGACTGGGGTGGAGATAGGGGATCTACTGGATCTCAGAGGACTGGGGTGGAGATAGGGGATCTACTGGATCTCAGAGGACTAGGGTGGAGATAGGGGATCTACTGGATCTCAGAGGACTAGGGTGGAGATAGGGGATCTTCTGGATCTCAGAGGACTGGGGTGGAGATAGAGGATCTACTGGATCTCCACTGGGGAAATTCATGTTACAGCAACACCAGATGGTTCCAGTCTTGTCAACAGCAGTAGCTCTGTGCATGTGATCCCTGAGATGCAATAGAGATCGGCCAGAGTAATCCTGCCACAGGACAGTTTGGCAGATTACACTAAATCCTCCGCTCTAGCGTCGTCCACACGACAATTTGGATCCAACAGAACCGTCATCCGAATCCGGCATTTACTGCACGGTTTCACCAAATAAGGTTCATGTCTAAGTAATTGTTTTCCAGAGGTTACGCTAGACTTCTCGCCAGGAACCTGCATTTCATCGTCAATGTTTTTAAAGTGACTTGTACACATCCACCAGATGTCACACACTGTGTCCTCACTCGTAAAAAGTGTTGATTTGTGAGCCGCCGCGCTCTTCTAATTTCTCTTATCTTTTTGCCAAAGAATGTCAGACTTAAAGTTGCAAAAAGGCAGCTGACAGGCTGTGTACACGGCTCTGACTTCAAAGTGTTTTGTCAAAAGTTCAGAATCGCGTACCCTTAATCTAGCACTCGTGCTAGCTGGCGTGCTAGCTGCCTCTGGCGACACTAGAGGATGCCAGATCGTTTTTCTGTTGTTCACAAGGAACCTGTCTTTGTTTCAAGTTGTTTTCTCGGCATCCAAATGTAAACAGCAGCCATTTATTTTGAGGCTGTGTGTTAATTCAAGAAATGCAAGAGCTCCACCACACCTCCACCACACCTCCACCACATCTCCAAAACACATCCACCACATCTCCACCACATCTCCACCACACCTCCACCACATCTCCACCACACCTCCACCACACCTCCACCACACCTCCACCACATCTCCACCACATCTCCACCACACCTCCACCACACCTCCACCACATCTCCACCACACCTCCACCATACCTCCACCACATCCACCACACCTCCACCACATCTCCACTCCACCACACCTCCACCACCACATCTCCACTACACCACCACATCTCCACCACATCTCCACCACACCTCCACCACACCTCCACCACATCTCCACCACACCTCCACCACATCTCCACCACACCTCCACCACACCTCCACCACACCTCCACCACACCTCCACCACATCTCCACCACATCTCCACCACACCTCCACCACACCTCCACCACATCTCCACCACACCTCCACCACACCTCCACCACATCTCCACCACACCTCCACCACATCTCCACCACATCTCCACCACACCTCCACCACATCTCCACCACACCTCCACCACACCTCCACCACATCTCCACCACACCTCCACCACATCTCCACCACACCTCCACCACACCTCCACCACACCTCCACCACACCTCCACCACATCTCCACCACATCTCCACCACACCTCCACCACATCTCCACCAGATCTCCACCACACATCCACCACATCTCCACCACACCTCCACCACATCTCCACCACACCTCCACCACATCTCCACCACATATCCACCACATATCCACCACACCTCCACCACATCTCCACCACACCTCCACCACATCTCCACCACACCTCCACCACATCTCCACCACACCTTCACCACATATCCACCACATATCCACCACATCTCCACCACATATCCACCACATATCCACCACACCTCCACCACATATCCACCACACCTCCACCACATCTCCACCACACCTTCACCACACCTCAGCTGTCCTAGTTTTAAAATCTTTCATAAAAACATGTTGATCTTCATTTCCCTTCTACATGCTATCCTGTTTTTTTCTCACTTCCCTCAGTCCCTTTCTTCGTTCTTGCACCCTCCCCCCTCCTACCCCCAACCCCCTCCAACCAATCTTTTTTTTGTCCCTAAACTATGCTTCTTTCATGTAGACTAAAGTGGAGTGCTATACGGGTTGGAGGAGCCAAGCCATCGCTGCTGGTTTTGAGCTTTGACTTTTTGAAGTCTCGGGGAGATAAACACATTTTTGGCTCCAGGAGGGAATGGAGGGAGGGAGGGAGGGAGAGAAGAGGAAGAGAGAAGGGAGAGAGTGTAGCGTAGGAGGGAGGCTGTAAAAACAGAGGGATAATTCAGACAGCAGAGAGGTCCTGGAGGACATGTCGGTTCTGGTTCAGCTCTGAAGCTTTTTGACAAGCGAGAGAAGAGAACCATCTGCTGTCAGGATCACACATCAAGTGACCTATTAAAGCATTATTATGATGGAGGCTTGGACATTTGCTGAAAAACAGACATTAGGTCTTACTGGAACGAAGCAAATAAAATAAATAAGTTTCAAGCCTATTCTGGTCTGTATCGACTGAATGAATATGATGTGGAGCGTTGTAATAAATGTGATGTTAGAACGTTTAGCAAAAAAAATGGCATTTCGGGGCAAGAGTACTGATGCCAATCAAAGTATCTTTAAAGCCATTTATCAGACGAAGGCTGACACAAACCAAGGCCAGAGCGAGACCAAACCCACACTGCATCTCTTTATAATAGGATTATAAAGAGAAACTTTACAATAGTTTCATACACCCAATCAGTGGATTAGACACCACATTTAACGTCACCTGGCCAATCAAACCTAAAGGCACAAACACAGAAAGACGTACTCACAGGGAGACGTACACACAGAGAGACGTACACACAGAGAGACGTACTCTCAGAGAGACGTACACACAGAGAGACGTACACACAGAGAGACGTACACACAGAGAGACCTACACACAGAGACATACTCACAGAGAGACGTAGGCCTACACACAGAGAGACATACACACAAAAAGACATACACACAAAGAGACATACTCACAGAGAGATGTACGCACAG
Source organism: Dallia pectoralis (assembly GCA_029465975.1). Lineage (NCBI taxonomy): Eukaryota > Metazoa > Chordata > Actinopteri > Esociformes > Umbridae > Dallia > Dallia pectoralis. The sequence goes on from CM055729.1 coordinate 27,135,550, forward strand.
AGAGACATACATTCAGAAAAATGTAGTATCTTAGTTAAAGACAGAGTAAATGTGGGCCAACAGCCGTCCCAGGAAAGAAGGTGAATATGGAGAGACATCAAAACCATCTCCCACAGACAGATAATGGAGACCTTGGAGCTGAGGCACTTAGGGCCATCGAATGGTTTCAGTTGTCTCTGGAGTACACAATGACAAACTAAAAGACATATGGCCCACAAACACACAGACACACACACACACACTCAAAACTAGAAAGTGGACACAGGAGAGCAGTAACAGAGTGAAATGACAGATGGAGGGTAACGTCCAAAACACATCCAAATTACCACAATTAATATTTGATAGGAATGAGGTCTTGTTTCATGCACTGTAAAACATTCGGCACATTCGGTTTATATATAATTCATACCTGTGATTGCAGAACGCTACACTCTATCTGTTCTAGGCAGAAACGTGTGTTCAGTGATTAGCTCTATTCAGATCTGCGTTAAAGTACCATGCACTAGCAAAGCAAACTCACACGGTAGATAAGCTGGTCTTTGTCTAAAGCCAGGCACGATATCCTGGGTGACCCCATCACAGATGAACTTGAGGACACAGGATGAAAACAGAGAACTTGCTGAACATTGCTGAGGCAGGTACCATTGAATCACCACCTATGTAGGGAAAGATTGGCAAAAAAGGAAAGCAGGTTGAAAGATAATCAGAGTATCTCTCAATTATCCTCTTGATGTTCGACGTCAGTCTGGAGGGAGGACAGATTCCCACTCATCATAGACTTTAGCGTTTCTGACCGCTGAGAAATCAGAGGAAGGTTGAGAGATGACCCTTGCACTGTCTGCTCTCTCCCCATCTGCTATCTCCTTGTCTGCTCTGTCCTTGTATGCTCTCTCCTTGCCTGCTCTCTCTCCTTGTCTGCTGTCTGTCTGTAATCTCAGTCTAAATTGTTCCCAGAAATACTGGTCATGGTTGCTGTCCTGCTGCTTGACTTATTTCTGAATGTGAGCGACAAACCGTTTGAACCAGAATCATCTTGCGGTTGTATCTAGTGGCTGACGGCTTAATCAACAAGTACATTGGGGGTGTACAAGAAGGTGCCATGAAGTTCAGATGGAGGAAAGCTTCATTATCTACAAGTACATGAGGTTGTTCAAGAAGGTGCCATGAAGTTCAGATGGAGGAAAGCTTAATTATCTACAAGTACATGAGGTTGTACAAGAATGTGCCATGAAGTTCAGATGAAGGAAAGCTTCATTATCTACAAGTACATGAGGTTGTTCAAGAAGGTGCCATGAAGTTCAGATGAAGGAAAGCTTCATTATCTACAAGTACATGAGGTTGTTCAAGAAGGTGCCATGAAGTTCAGATGGAGGAAAGCTTCACTTCTACAAGTACATGAGGTTGTTCAAGAAGGTGCCATGAAGTTCTTCTGATGCAGTCCTGCCTCAAGGTTAACTTCCGTCTCTTATTAACAGATGCAGTCTCCTGCAGTAAATACTGATGTCTCTCCAGCGTAAAAGGCTGGTCTCTCCAGCTGTAAAGGCTGATGTCTCCAGTGTAAAAGGCTGGTCTCTCCAGCAGTTAAGGCGGGTCTCTACCAGAAGTATAAGCTGGTGTCTGCGGCGGTGAAAGCTGATGTCTCAAGCAGTAAAGGCTGGTTTCTTCAGGATTCATTTCTGGTCTCTCCAGCAGTAAACGATTGTGGTTACAGCAATAAAGGCTGGTGTCTCCGGGAGTAAAAATCAGTTTTGATAGAGAATTGTAAGCCCTAAATAGTTATCCCAAAAACAGTATCCACCCAAGCTCCACCTCTGCTCCCCCTCAGTTCCACACAAGCTCCACCTCAGCTCCACACAAGCTCCATCCCAGCTCCACCTCAGCTCCACTCCATCGTAGCAGGGTCATCAGAAAGCCAATACTATGCATGTCAATTTTTACAGCGCATGATTTGTAAAGTTTTGGAAAACTTTTGGAGACTTTTGGACATTTTTGGAAACTTTTGGAATTTTGGGGAAAATGTTGGGAAATTTTTGGAAAACTTTTGAAATTTTTTGGAAAACTTTTGGAAATTTTTGGAAAACTTTTATAAATGTTTAGAATTTTGTAACTCTTTTTCACTCCCCAATCAAATGTATTCACTTTCTGGCACCATTACTGATACAATCAGATAATTGATGCATTTAATCAGCATTTTATTTATGCAAGCTATATATTTGATTCAGTATTTAGATCGTCACAATTTAAATGTGACATGGATTTTGTTGGAAGTTATCTGTTGGCTGTTACTGAGAATGTGAGTTCTGGGTTTTCTTTTAAGACAATTTTCTAGCAAGGAAATCCTTGATGCGTTGTTAGCATTAAACCCTAAGATGTCTATAGGGGGAGACAAATTGCAACCTGGTCTATTGAAATGTGGATCACCTGTTATTGCTGGTGCAGTATAGAGCTGTAATCAGGCCTTAAAAGTGAGGCCTGACCCGGACCCGAGCCCCACAGTGTTTAAAAGCCTGAACCCGTTTACATCCCGACATTATTCAAATGTGCGCACGCATGCAGTTCTTTTGCCTTTAGTCAAGAATGAGTCATTTAGCCTATACATTTGTTTTAAATCATTTATAATAACAAAAAGCAGTCCTGCGCTCGCTAATGGTGCGTCCAGCAGCACTGATTGGCCCCTGGCAGGTGTTGAACAGCACAGATCAACATGCCATTTCAGCGACGAATTCCCTGTCATTTTGCGTCATATTTTAAGAGAATGTCACATTTTTTGCATTTGGCATAACTCACCGGCTCATTATTATCATTATGGACCTGCTCAAAAGTTTCCCACACCTGAGAACCAAAATGTAATCGCCACAGGCCAGCCTGCGTTTCACCTCATCAGCATCCATTTTTACGCTAAAAGAAACTCATCACCTGACCGCTCATTCACCAACCCAGAGCGCAAGCGACCGAGCCCGGCCCGAGACCAAGTGTAATGATAGAAATTAAGACCGAACCCGACCGGTCGGGTCCGTTTCGTTCGGGCAAAGATCTTCAGCTTTAATGCAGTAACCCAAATCTGAATTTGACATTATCTTTAGAACATATTCCTAAATTGTGTAAATCTGCATATGTGTTGCCTCTCCATAAGGAGGGTGATTGTGGTGCTCTCAACAATTATCGCCAAATTTCAAGACTTCCTTGTGGAGCAACGATTCTTGAGTCATTGACAAATGTACAACATCGCTCTTTCATGGCTGATAAATGTATTTTAAATGCAATCCGGGTTTGACCTTTCATTTAAGAAACACACCAATGAGCTTGTTAAAAAGATTAAGTGTGAAGGGGGTTTCTTCTACAGAAACAAATTGTGCTTTTGCTTAGGGAACAGGAGACAAAGTGTCGAGTCAACGTTCTTGCATGTGCTGGACTATGGTGATATAATAAACCAGAGTGCATCTGCTTAAACTGTAAAGTTGCTTGACTCTGTCTATCATAGTGCCCGGCGTTTAATTACTTTAGACAGTTAATATACTCTTCACTGCATTTTATACCAGAATGTTGGCTGGACCTCCATAAAAGTGTGAAGATTCCTCTATTACTCTGTTTTTGTTCACAAAGCCCTACCCCACAAGCTTCCAATATACTTAACATCACTATTGACACCAAGATTCAATACGATTTCTAAGAGTTGGATAGTTTTTAAGACACCATTTGTAAATACTGAGTTGGGTAGTTCTGCCTTTGTTTTTAAAGCACATCAGCTGTGGAATAGTATCCAATTAGTGTTTTGTTTGGGTGCCTTGGTGTCTATGAGTCAATTTTAAAAATATATGTTCGATTTTTCACGAGTGTGGTGAGTTTTGTTTCTACACCGGAAGTCTAAGTGATGTGCACTTCCTGTGTCTGGTGATTGTTTTGTTGTTAGCACGGCTGGGGCTGGTTAGCAATCACTGGGGCTATTTAACACTGGAGTTTGGGTTCCACCTTGTTTCAAAGTCCTTGTTTCAAAGTCACGGGTACAGAAAAGTGTGTTATTTAATATTGGTAGATGTTTGAGAGGTTTTGTGTTTTTGGTGGTCGCACTATGTATGCGCACTTTATTTTGCTTTAGATTTTCGTGTTTGTGATCAATTAATCACCACAGACGGTTATATTCGCCCAGCCTTGGCTCCCTCCTGCACTAACCCACCTTGAATTCATGACATAACATTTTTATAGTGAGAATTATAATTGACTGGGATTGTTTTAATTGACTGTGATGATGAATGTTCTGTCATTTTATATGTTAATTGTTTGTATTTGTCATTAATTGTTGTTGTATTTGTGAATTGATGTTCCCAGGGCATGCTGGCAAATAAGACCTCGATGTGTCTTATTATATGTGTCTTAAATAAAAGTTAAATACATTTTAAAACTGTATCGCTACATGAAGTCCACTGTAGTTTTTAGTAGCGTATTATGTCACACAGATTTCCGACGTTCCCCAGTAACTTCCTGTCACAGTCAAACACCTGCAGCTGTTCTTACTCGTTCTTGATCAAAACATTTCCGTTGGCCTCTGAAATGCATCTCAAAGCAGCTCACTTGTTTGAATGTATCAAATGTTCTATTGTTAAACAAGTCTTGGAGTGACATGCAGATTAGAAGCTGCCAGTTAGAGACTTGGCGTCATGATGCAGGCGAACAAAGTCTCGCAGAACGCCTTCGCTTTCTCGCTCTTCTCGAATAAAACTTCTCAGGCGGAGGTCATCCCAAACTTTTATTTCAAACAGGAATGAAACAAACAATCACAATAATGCTAATTCCCTGAAATGCTCAAATCTCTTCTGCACCCAATGTCACCAACTCACCAGGCTTCTGAGGAACCCGAATATCAACCAACCAATGTCACCAACTCACCAGGCTTCTGAGGAACCCGAATATCAACCAACCAATGTCACCAACTCACCAGGCTTCTGAGGAACCCGAATATCAACCAACCAATGTCACCAACTCACCAGGCTTCTGAGGAACCCGAATATCAACCAACCAATGTCACCAACTCACCAGGCTTCTGAGGAACCCGAATATCAACCAACCAATGTCACCAACTCACCAGGCTTCTGAGGCACAAACGATTAACAATCCCTCAAATTAATGGAGTAGAATATATCTGGCTATGCCGTGATTGTACTCTAGAGAGTGCTGTGGAGACGACTGCATGTCAGCGTCTCTTGAAGGGAATAATGTTTATATTAAATACGTTTTATCCAAAAAGGCTCTCTGACATCATCCTTTGACATATTTTTTTGTGTACCAGCATGCAGCTCTTTGACAGGGCCTCTGTGATTGAATTAATGGGTAAACACACGTGTGCGTGTGTATGTGTATGTGTGTGTGGAACAAGACGTTCACCAGCACGACGTATGTGACCTTTTGGAACAGTGCAGTGCTTCGGGCGGCCGACAGGGCGTTCAAGTGAATGACTCGAAGACGCCGTTAACATAATGTCTCTGTTACGTGACGTGAGATCGTGCGGGCGATTGGAGCCACGACTCAGTGACTGCAGGGGGCGTGTTCCACTAATACGAGCTGACAGTTGGTGTAGGATTCCTTAAGACCCTGATCTGAGTGATCGACCCTCCTCCTCACCCGCATCCCCCCTCCTCACCGACCTACTCCCTCCTGGACATGGTTTCAACCACACGCCCGAGTTCTGGAGATGAAGAAGAATCTGAGGAAGAAGAGAAAAATAATAGCAATTAAGATGTGACTAACAACCTCAAGGAGTTCAAACTGATTTTGCTTGATTGGATTATTCATTTACCCCTTGACTCCGCCTCCGTCCTCAACCAATGAGTCGACAGGAATCTCTGTCAACAAGCCTGGGCTTTCCTTCCTCATCAGTTGAAAACATTTGGTGGCAGCCTGAACAGACAGCAAAATCATTATTGGGTACAAATTGACAGGAAATGAGATACACATTTTGATAGAAGGGACTCCCTTCCAGAGAAAACATCCTGTTCCCTATGGACAAAGTGTGCCGGTCAGTTCTTAATGAGGCAGGGTGTGTCGGCTTGACTGTTTCTGACACGTTGACTCAGTCCAGACAGGTGAAAGGTTGACTCTAACTCTATGCACTCTCTAATATACGGTACATCTCCAAAACATTGTGCAGTGAGACAGGTTGTCATGTTAAAAACACTGTGCAGTGAGACAGGTTGTCATGTTAAAAACACTGTGCAATGAGACAGGTTGTCATGTTAAAAACACTGTGCAGTGAGACAGGTTGTCATGTTAAAAACACTGTGCAGTGAGACAGGTTGTCATGTTAAAAACACTGTGCAATGAGACAGGTTGTCATGTTAAAAACACTGTGCAGTGAGACAGGTTGTCATGTTAAAAACACTGTGCAGTGAGACAGGTTGTCATGTTAAAAACACTGTGGAGTGGGACAGGTTGTCATGTTAAAAACACTGTGCAGTGAGACAGGTTGTCATGTTAAAAACACTGTGCAGTGAGACAGGTTGTCATGTTAAAAAAACTGTGCAGTGAGACAGGTTGTCATGTTAAAAACACTGTGCAATGAGACAGGTTGTCATGTTAAAAACACTGTGCAGTGAGACAGGTTGTCATGTTAAAAACACTGTGCAGTGAGACAGGTTGTCATGTTAAAAACACTGTGCAGTGGGACAGGTTGTCATGTTAAAAACACTGTGCAGTGAGACAGGTTGTCATGTTAAAAACACTGTGCAGTGGGACAGGTTGTCAAGTTAAAAACACTGTGCAGTGAGACAGGTTGTCATGTTAAAAACACTGTGCAGTGGGACAGGTTGTCATGTTAAAAACACTGTGCAGTGAGACAGGTTGTCATGTTAAAAACACTGTGCAGTGAGACAGGTCATTAGACTCATCTTGGATCTGCCTCATGTCTTGATGATGTTTATTGTAATGCAGATTGTGTAATTAACTGTGTGTGTGTGTGTGTGTGTGTGTGTGTGTGTGTGTGTGTGTGTGTGTGTGTGTGTGTGTGTGTGTGTGTGTGTGTGTGTGTGTGTGTGTGTGTGTGTGTGTGTGTGTGTGTGTGTGTGTGTGTGTGTGTGTGTGTGTGTGCGCGTGCGCATGTGTGTGTGTGTGTGTGCTTGGGTTTACAGTTAATGTCTGGGATTTAGCTTTTCTCCTCCACCTAAAGCCCTTCGCCCAACTCTGCTGACACTAGCAAAGATGATTTCAGGCATTTGGCCCCTTTAGTTTAAATAGATGGCCAACTGGAATCTAACCCAGTGAGGCAACAGCCAAAGGCAGTGTTTGCACTCTGGGTTTCCACCATAGCCTCTTCAGTTAAACCCCCTCATCAGATCACGATTCAAAACGTATCTCTCTTTTCGAGGAGGGCATTTGGAGTGTTAGGTTCCTGCGAGATGCATTCTCTTGATTTTTATTATACTGACATTTTCTGTTTCTTTTTTAATGCACAGTTGTAGTAGCCATCACCGATGAAACCATGGAAACCCACTTAAACACAGAGCATTGGTTTCAGCCCAGTGTGTTCTGAATCCCCTCCGTGTACAAATAAAAGCTACGTGAACAGACAATGCATAGATGCTATCTGTCTCTGCGGTTTCACCCAACATATCAAATATCTATGTAGGATGTTTTGTGTGGGAGACAACACACTGTTTGACTCTTAAACTAGAGCAATCTACAGATGTTTCCCATCTCATGTGTTGCCATCATGTGTGGGCTTCAGAATGTAAAGAAGTTCATCTCCTTGGAAAATATTAAAGCAAAAAATTAAAGTTGAAGTGTTTGACTAAACCTGAGTTTCTCCATAGTTGAAGCCTGTCGCTCTCTCATCGAGGCAGTTTAAATCACTTTTTAATGTGACTTTACTAGCGTTTCAATATTTGCTCTACGCCACAGATCCGCTGTCTCAACTAAATGTAAATTGGTTCAGAAATCAAAGAAGGCTGTGTGCAATGCCAAAAAAAGAGATTCACATTGCTACTGAGAAACTCCGAAAAAGTCAGACTATGATCTTACAACTGTAATTGGGTTTCGTCTTTTAGCAGAGAATCTGATGAGGCTCCGTTAGTTCAATTACACTTCTCTAAGTGTGAGATGGGGTGGCTGGTGTAGACTTTTTATACTTTGACTCGTTCTCTCTTTCTTTCCCTCCTTTACCTTTCTTCTGTCTCACTAATTAAGTCATCTGTTCGTCGTTTTCTCTCCGTCTCAATTCTCTGTCACACTCAAGTATAGTGATTCCTCATTTTACCCAGAATGCCTGGGCTTTGCATGTCAATGTGCCTCGTTTGCGGCGAACATTTGGCCACCTCTCTTGTTTTCTCTCTTTTACTGCTTTTCTTTTTGCTTTTATTCCATCTCTCCTGTTGCTTTTTAAAATGTAATACTTTGATTAATTATTATAGTGGCATCATATTTCCCAGTGAGCAGGAAGTAATTCATTACTTGAAGTGTGACAAGTTCAAATCTCCAAGGTGAGAAATGTGTCCCTGTACCTTTAAGAAAACAACTTAATCCTAATTGCTCCTGTAAGGTACTCTGCTAAAAGACAATAGAACTGGACCATTAATAAAAGGAAATGAAAAACACAGTTGATTATCTGGTACGTATTTTACTGTAGGAAAAGCTGCTGAGATTCATAGAGGACTGACAAACGGATGAGGATGACCAACGGATGACCAAAGGATGAGGATGACCAACTGATGACAAACTGACGACCAACTATGACAGGTGATGAGCTGCATTGGTGACCTCCCAGTCTGATGGGTCCCTGTGTTACTGACCTCCCAGTCTGATGGGTCCCTGTGTTACTGACCTCCCAGTCTGATGGGTCCCTGTGTTACTGACCTCCCAGTCTGATGGGTCCCTGTGTTACTGACCTCCCAGTCTGATGGGTCCCTGTGTTACTGACCTCCCAGTCTGATGGGTCCCTGTGTTACTGACCTCCCAGTCTGATGGGTCCCTGTGTTACTGACCTCCCAGTCTGATGGGTCCCTGTGTTACTGACCTCGATTAATACAAACAGACCAGGTGGTTTAGATGGTTTCTTTCGTGCATCAGCACAGTGTTCTGTATAGTGGCCTGAACTTCCGCTCCGTAAGGAGCTTTGCAGCTGTTTATCCTGGGAGTGTTGGAGGCTTTCTGCGGCACTAAGAGTCAGTGTCAGGAATAATCCCAGAAGATCAGGATCCCCGGGATAATCCTGGATATGGATGGGGAGGATCCCGGATGAGCCTCTGTAAAAAATATACACACACACACACCTGTATGGAGCTCACATATACACACACACCTGTATGTAGCTTACATATACACACACACACACACCTGTATGGAGCTCACATACATACACACACACACCAGTATGGAGCTCACATATACACATGCACACACCTGTATGGAGCTCACATATACACACACACCTGTATGTAGCTCACATATACACACACACACCTGTATGGAGCTCACATATACACACGCACACACCTGTATGGAGCTCACATACACACACCTGTATGTAGCTCACATATACACACACACACACACCTGTATGGAGCTCACATACATACACACACACACCAGTATGGAGCTCACATACACACACACACACCTGTATGTAGCTCACATATACACACACCTGTATGTAGCTCACATATACACACACACACCTGTATGTAGCTAAGAAATACACACACCTGTATGGAGCTCACATATACACACACACACCTGTATGTAGCTCACATATACACAGACACACCTGTATGTAGCTCACATATACACACACACGCACACCTGTATGTAGCTCACATATACACACACACACCTGTATGTAGCTCAGAAATACACACACGCACACACACACACCTGTATGTAGCTCTGAAATACACCCACACACACACACACATCTGTATGTAGCTCTGAAATACACACACACACACTTGCATCTAGCTCTGAAATACACACACACACCTGCACACTGCAGTATTCAAGGTACACCTAAACTCAGATCTAAACTCACAAACACACACAAACACACAGAACTGTGTCGGCCAGTCAGTATAAGGTCAGTGAATGTTAACACTTCCTTGAGATTCCTCCTTTTCAGGGTCACTGAGGTCAAACTTTGGGTCTGATGTGAAAGTTAAACGTCTTTCTGTCTGACTGCAAATCATCTTTAGTCTTTAGGATTTAAACACAGAAAATATGTTGTTGTTAGTAATACATGGATGCAAAGCAACATTCCTAAGTGAAAACAACTGCAATGAGATAAAGATGTTGATTAAACAGGCAAACATAAGTGCGTAAATATTAGTGCGTAAACATACGTCCGTAAACATAAGTGCGTAAACATTAGTGCGTAAACATTAGTGCGTAAACTTACGTGTGTAAACATTAGTGCGTAAACATAAGTGCATAAACATAAGTGCGTGAACATACGTGCGTAAATATTAGTGCGTAAACATATGTCCGTAAACATTAGTGCGTAAACATTAGTGCGTAAACATTAGTGCGTAAACATTAGTGCGTCTGTGTGTGATGAAGAAGAGTAAGAGACAGAAGGTGGTTGACATTTGCCGAGCTGGAGAGAGACCGTGCATTTTTCTGTTTCCGGTTTTAGCTCTTTCCGCTCCAACCTACATAACTGCAGAGATGAACTGATGACTCCTGCTGGCTTTGATAAGACTCAAAGTCCTTCCAACAACGGCCAAGAAGATGTCTGGGTAAGACAAGTGGGACTCACAGGAGACGACAGGAACACAAGACAACCGAAGAGGAAGTGAAGCTGCAGTAACGCAACAGGACAGAACAGGGACCTGCCACTAGAGTGGAAGGGTCAGTGTGTGTGTGTGTGTGTGTGTGTGTGGGGGGGACCTTGTATATTGGGGGACCTTTTTGTGTTTTTGTGTCTGTGCATGCATGTGTTGACGAGAGGACTCTGTGTCTGTTGAGTGGAGTGGTTTCGAAGCAGGGGTTAATCTTTGTTTTGGGGAGGACTCTGTGTATGTTAGGGGGACGGGTCATGTCTGTTTGGGGGGAGGGTTCATTGTCTGTTCGGGGGTGGAGTCAGTGTCTGTTAATGGGAGGATCTCTATGCCTACATCTGTGTGTCCGTGTGGGTGTGCGTTCCTGTGTGTGTATGTGTGTGTTTCTACTTGTGTGTGTTTCTACATTTGTATGTTTCTGCATGTGTGTGTTTCTACATGTGTTTGTTTCTGCATGTGTGTGTTTCTACATGTGTTTGTTTCTACATGTGTGTGTTTCTACATGTGTGTGTTTCTACATGTGTGTGTTTCTACTTGTGTGTGTTTCTACATGTGTGTGTTTCTACATGTGTGTGTTTCTACATGTGTGTGTTTCTACATGTGTGTGTTTCTACTTGTGTGTGTTTCTACATGTGTGTGTTTCTACATGTGTGTGTTTCTACTTGTGTGTGTTTCTACTTGTGTGTGTTTCTACATGTGTGTCTTTCTACTTGTGTGTGTTTCTACATGTGTGTTTCTACTTGTGTGTGTTTCTACATGTGTGTGATTCTACTTGTGTGTGTTTATACATTCCACATTATATGCATCTATGGTTCTGGTACTAGATGGTCCTGTCAACCTGGTACAATATGCTTCTATGGTTCTGGTACAAGATGGTTCTGTCAACATGGTACTGGCTGGATCCACAGATTTATCCGTATGTGTATAGACTGGAAAAGTCCAGGTCTAAAAATGGCCTAATGGACAAACCAAACTGCCTTATAAAGTCTGGGTTCAAACAGGTGCACACACACACACACACACACACACACACACACACAGACACACACAGACACACACAGACACACACAGACACACACACACACACACACACACACACACACACACACACACACTTTGGCTTATAATAGCAGGTAACCTGAGCCTAAATGATGCTGACAGACCAAAACGGGCCAAGCCCCTAGGTTGGTGTGTGTGTGTGTGTGTGTGTGTGTGTGTGTGTGTGTGTGTGTGTGTGTGTGTGTTTGTGTGTGTGTGTGTGTGTGTGTGCATTCCTGCCTGTGTCCATGTGTGCTTGTACTTGGTTTCATTTGTCTATGGGACATGTTGTCTTGATGACCAGTAATGACCAGATGAGCTGTTGTGTGGCTGGAACCTTTTCTTGCTGGTAGTCGACATGTGTTTGATGGGACATGCCTGTGCTTTGTGATGACAGACAGATCGTTCTCTCTGATGTTCTCTCCTCCTCTCTGCTTCATTCTTCTCCTCACACTTGCATCTCCCTCTCTTGTCCTCTCCTCTCTCCTCTCTCCTCTCTCTCTCTACATATCTCCTTTAATTTCTCCCCTCCACTCTATTTCTCTACGGTCCCCTTTCTCTCTGTTAATCTACTGTCCTCTCTTCTCTCTCTCTTTTCTCTCCTGTCCTTTTTCCTCTCATCTTTTCTCTCTCCTGTCCTCTCTTCTCTCATCTCTTTTCTCTCCTGTCCTCTTTCCTGTCATCTCTCTTCTCTCATCTCTTTTCTCTCCTGTCCTCTCTTCTCTCATCTCTTTCCTCTCCTGTCTTCTCTCCACTCATCTCTCTTTACTCCCAACACTATGGCAACAGTGAGTCATTGTCTACAACACAGACAGCCAATGAAATGCAGAGTTAAAATCATCACTTTTGCCAGGCAACAACCGGCGGTGCTCCCGAACCTAAATCACATCTACAGGTTGAGGGTGACATCCATTCATAACTGCTGTCTTTACATACACTTTAATGGCATCTACAGGTTGAGGGTGACATCCATTCACACAGGGACACATGTGATTTCATCAGATTCCGTGTGTGGCTGTATTAGAACATGTTAGAGTCTCATCACTTCGTAAGAGCTGTGCCCATGCAATGCCAGGGTTCTGGGTTCAATTCCCATGTAGGACCATGGTGAATAACGTATGTGTTTGCTGTTTGTTGGCTTAAACGACTACAAACAACAAAATGTTACTGCATTTAAATCAAGTCAACAAACGGTTAACTGGTCTACATAAATCATGTCATGATTCCTTCAGTCTAATCTAAAGGTTTTATAACATGATTCCTTCAGTCTAATCTAAAGGTTTTATAACATGATTCCTTCAGTCTAATCTAAAGGTTTTATAACATGATTCCTTCAGTCCTATCTAATAGGTTTTATAACATGATTCCTTCAGTCTAATCTAATAGGTTTTATAACATGATTCCTTCAGTCTAATCTAATAGGTTTTATAACATTATTCCTTCAGTCTAATCTAATAGGTTTTATAACATGATTCCTTCAGTCTAATCTAATAGGTTTTATAACATGATTCCTTCAGCCTAATCTACTAGGTTGTATAACATGATTCCTTCAGTATAATCTTATAGGTTGAATAACATGATTCCTTCAGTCTAATCTAACATGATTCCTTCAGTATAATCTAACATGATTCCTTCAGTATAATCTTATAGGTTGCCTAATATAGCCAAACTCATAACATGATTCCCTGTGACATCAGAACATCTACAGAGCTTCATTACAAAACATTTAGCCCAGTGCCCGCAGTGTGTGTGTATGTGTGTGTGTGCGTGTGCGTGTGCGCGTGCGTGTGTGTGATGGTGTCCGTGTGTTTTCATGCACTGATGATTAAGTCGTCAGATGACCTAGAGCAGTTTGTGGATCCGTCAGACGATGTGCATGTGGGCCAATCTCTGTGTTCACCATTAGTCACCTCAGGTGAGTCACTGTGACAGGAACCCTTAACCCCTTAACCCACACACACGCACGCACGGGTTTAAATCCTCAACCTAACCTCACACAGAGGGAAATCAGGCATAATCTGACAAGTGGACAGATTCCACCTGAAGGCATCATGCTCTTTTAATGACAGTGACCCACAAACATTCAAGAAAACCTCCTCTGTGCCACACACACACAAACACACACACATACCTCCATTCACTCACACACAGGCACACACGCATATTCGGCAGGCGCAATTAGACAGGCATGGTTTAGAGGACTGAGTCACATTCCCTTACACTGATTGAGCTTCTAAGAAACCTATTCTAATCCCCTACCCACGTGACCTCTGACCTCTCAATAACCAGGTCATTTCCTGTTAGAGGTCACCTACCACATCTCAGCACGCTGACATTCCAGCTATGAATGAACTCTCTTTGTTCTGTTCTATTTTTTATGTTCTTCTCTCTCTCTTTCTTTCTCCTGCTATTTCTCATTTATTTATATTCCTCTTTCTTTCTTTCAGTAAACCACCAGTCATTTCTATTTCTTTCTCAGTATTTCCGTCACTCCATCTCTTGATCTTTCAATCTCTCTGTTTCTGCCTGTTACAACGGAGGTCTAAAGGCCTTGTTAGATCCATCAGGTCTTACGGGTCTGGTCGACACACTAGTTAGCGGTTGATATGTGTGGTCTGGTCGACACACTAGTTAGCGGTTGATATGTGTGGTCTGGTCGACACACTAGTTAGCGGTTGATATGTGTGGTCTGGTCGACACACTGTGAGAGTTAGCGGTTGATATGTGTGGTCTGGTCGTCACGCTGTGAGAGTTAGCGGTTGATATGTGTGGTCTGGTCGTCACACTGTGAGAGTTAGCGGTTGATATGTGTGGTCTGGTCGTCACACTGTGAGAGTTAGCGGTTGATATGTGTGGTCTGGTCGTCACACTGTGAGAGTTAGCGGTTGATAAGTGTGGTCTGGTCGACACACTTTGGGGTTCTCCTACGCATGACTTTATTTGACCCACCTAAATGAGTTTGCTCACACAATAAAAACACCTTGATTTCATTACTGTCAACATGTATGTCAACGGTTTGCTTAGTTGTGTTCTGTTCAATGTTATGTAATACACAATATTTGCGTATATTACTGTAGTATTATTTGTAAAAGTGGAGACAAGCACGTTTGTACGTTTTTATATTGATTGAAAGCATGTGAACTATAATGGAGTTGTTGGAGACCGGTCTTGACATTCCTCTAGATTTCCTTTCTAAAGCCAAGAGAGGTGAAGACGAACTGAACAGACATGGATTAACATATGAATGTCTCAGGTTTAGTGCTGAAAAGTAGACTGCACATTATACTGCACTGTACCGCCCCCCGGTGTCACGTTAGTGAACTGCACAATAAGATTATGACGATGCTGAGAGCCGACATCCAGAAAGATCAAAAGCGAGAATAATAGAAAGATAAAAAGTGAGAGAGGGAGTGTATGTGTGTGTGTGTGTGTGTGTGTGTGTGTGTGTCTGTGTGTCTGTGTGTCTGTGTGTCTGTGTGTCTGTGTGTATTTGTGTCTGTGTTTGTGTGTCTGTGTGTCTGTGTGTCTGTGTGTCTGTGTGTGTGTGTGTGGTGTGTGTGTGTGTGTGTGTGTGTGTGTGTGAGTGTGAGTGTGTGTGTGTGTGCATGTGTTTGTCAGTGCGTGTGTTGCTCGGCAGAAGGAAAGGTCAGACACACTGGGACATCAGAGACTTTTGAACACAGAGCAGCAAACAGAAGAGAAAAGGAGGAAGATGACAAAGAGTTGCTGGAAGAAAGACCAGGGAAGAAGAAAGGAGAAAGAGGATGAGACGAAACGCCACAAAGAGAAAAGAGAAAAGCATGTCATGAAATGAACCTCGACCCGAATACCAGACAGGGGAGCAGGAGACTAACTCCAGACAGGGGAGCAGAAGACTAACTCCAGACAGGGGAGCAGGAGACTAACTCCAGACAGGGGAGCAGGAGACTAACTC
>CM055729.1:27156275-27186275 GCA_029465975.1 Dallia pectoralis
AAGAGTGAAGGAAAGCTACCTCTGATTAGTCAGTCCTAACAAAGCGCTGCGGAACGAGCTCTGAGTCTGCTGTCAAATGTAGCGTTACATCACACACCAAATCTATAGGACTCAAATGGGGATAAAATCCCAGTGTTAACCCTAGCCAATAACACTCTAATATTAACCCCAGCCAATAAAACTTTAATATTAACCCCAGCCTATAGCACTTTAATATTAACCCCATTCAATAACACTGTAATATTAACCCCAGCCAATAGCACTCTAATATTAACCCCAGCCAATAACACTCTAATATTAACCACAGCCAATAGCACTCTAATATTAACCCCAGCCAATAACACTCTAATATTAACCCCAGCCAATAGCACTCTAATATTAACCCCAGCCAATAGCACTTTAATATTAACCCCAGCCAATAACACTCTAATATTAACCCCAGCCAATAGCACTCTAATATTAACACCAGCTAATTTGACTCGAATGAGGGGTGGTGCATTGGGTGACAGTCACATTGGCCAATAGGGGGCTTGCTGTATTCATTACCACGGCGACGGCATCCGAAGCCAACAGCTCCTCGGCTGACATCACAGCGTAGTACGCCACATTGGTCAGAACGTAGCAGGAAGTTACAATCGCCATGGAGATGCAGATGGCCAATGGGACAGTCCTGTGTACACATGATGTCAGGGCAATCATGGAGTCTGTTCTGCTATACTGAATTACTTAGGATACATACTCACTTTACGGAATTGTCTACTTCCTCTGTCACAAAGTTCAAGTAAAACCTGTACGTGAAAAACAGAAAGAAGTATGTTAAATACCTCAAGAATATTCACAACAATAACACATGAAACCAGTTAGCTTGTGCCTAACATACGCTGTAAATTGGAAAAGGGGAAATGTCTGTACTCGCTACTGGAGTTCACTCTGAATCAGAAAGCGTGTACAGAGATTTACAGAGGTTGCCATTGTTTCTTACATTTGTTTGTGGGAAATACATTTATAATTTCAGAGTTTTTAACTGACTCCCTTGAATCATTAACACAGAACAATATTTCTCATGGTTTGGAAAATAATATACATATTATTAATAGATTGGTTTTTATTTAAATTATCTTTATTAATATTAGTGATGACCGCAACTGTGAAAACTAATTTTAAGGTTTTTCTAATCCACATTAGAATTAAGAACCTCAAAAACCAATTTCAGGAAGACATAAACATTTTTGGGGTTGTTTGAAGAATATGTATAAACATTAAATATTAATATATATGGGATATATATTCATGTTAAATATATGCATTACTATTATATATAAATATATTAGGGATATATATTCATGTTAAATATATGCATAACTATTATATAAAAATATATTAGGGATATATATTCATGTGTTTGTATATGCATAACTATTATATATATAAACATATTAGGGATAGATATTCATGTTCATATACATAAACATTATATATAAATATATTAGGATTGGATAATAATGTTAAGTATAAACATAAACATTAAATATATATATATTAGGGTTAGAAAATAATGTTCAGTATAAACATCAACATTATATATAAATATATTAGGGTTAGATAATAATGTTCAGTATAAACATACACATTATATATAAATATATTAGGGTTAGATAATAATGTTCAGTATAAACATACACATTATATATAAATATATTAGGGTTAGATAATAATGTTCAGTATAAACATACACATTATATATAAATATATTAGGATTAGATAATAATGTTAAGTAAAAACATAAACATGATATATAAATATATTAGGGTTAGATAATAATGTTCAGTATAAACATACACATTATATATATAAATATATTAGGGTTAGAAAATAATGTTCAGTATAAACATAAACATTAAATATAAATATATTAGGGTTAGATAATAATGTTCAGTATAAACATAAACATTATATATAAATATATTAGGGTTAGATAATAATGTTCAGTATAAACATACACATTATAAATAAGTATATTAGGGTTAGATAAAACTGTTAAGTATAAACATACACATTATATATAAATATATTAGGGTTAGATAATAATGTTAAGTATAAACATACACATTATATATAAATATATTAGGGTTAGATAATAATGTTAAGTATAAACATGCACATTATATATAAATATATTAGGGTTAGATAATAATGTTAAGTATAAACATAAACATTAAATATAAATATATTATGGTTAGATAATAATATTAAGTAAAAACATACACATTATATATAAAAATATTAGGGTTAGAAAATAATGTTCAGTATAAACATACACATTATATATAAATATATTAGGGTTAGATAATACTGTTAAGTATAAACATAAACATTATATATAAATATATTAGGGTTAGATAATAATGTTAAGTACAAACATAAACATTATATATAAATATATTAGGGTTAGATAATACTGTTAAGTATAAACATACACATTATATATAAATATATTAGGGTTAGATAATAATGTTCAGTATAAACATACACATTATATATAAATATATTAGGGTTAGATAATAATGTTAAGTATAAACATACACATTATAAATAAATATATTAGGGTTAGATAATAATGTTCAGTATAAACATACACACTATATATAAATATATTAGGGTTAGATAATAATGTTAAGTATAAACATAAACATTATATATAAATATATTAGGGTTAGATAATAATGTTAAGTATAAACATAAACATTATATATAAATATATTAGGGTTAGATAATACTGTTAAGTATAAACATACATATTATATATAAATATAATAGGGTTATATAATAATGTTCAGTGTAAACATACACATTATATATAAATATATTAGGGTTAGATAATACTGTTAAGTATAAACATACACATTATATATAAATATATTAGGGTTAGATAATAATGTTAAGTATAAACATAAACATTATATATAAATATATTAGGGTTAGATAATAATGTTAAGTATAAACATAAACATTATATATAAATATATTAGGGCTAGATAATACTGTTAAGTATAAACATACACATTATATATAAATATATTAGGGTTAGATAATAATGTTCAGTATAAACATACACATTATATATAAATATATTAGGGTTAGATAATAATGTTAAGTATAAACATACACATTATATATAAATATATTAGGGTTAGATAATACTGTTAAGTATAAACATACACATTATATATAAATATATTAGGGTTAGATAATACTGTTAAGTATAAACATACACATTATATATAAATATATTAGTGTTAGATAATAATGTTAAGTATAAACATAAACATTATATATAAATATATTAGGGTTAGATAATAATGTTAAGTATAAACATAAACATTATATATAAATATATTAGGGTTAGTTAATAATGTTCAGTATAAACATACACATTATATATAAATATATTAGGGTTAGATAATAATGTTCAGTATAAACATACACATTATATATAAATATATTAGGGTTAGATAATACTGTTAAGTATAAACATACACATTATATATAAATATATTAGGGTTAGATAATAATGTTAAGTATAAAAATAAACATGATATATAAATATATTAGGGTTAGATAATAATGTTAAGTATAAACATAAACATTATATATTAAAATTTTAGGGTTAGAAAATAATGTTAAGTATAAACATACACATTATATATAAATATATTAGGGTTAGATTATAATGTTCAGTATAAACATACACATTATATATAAATATATTAGGGTTGTACATATATTTTAAATACATTTGTAGATGTTAGATTTCCACACACCTACCATCCAGCATAAGCATACATCCCAGAGTAGAAAGCCAGAGGAAGACCTGAGAGCTGGACATTACTGACCTCAAATGCGTTCTCAAAGTTCTTAGTTTCTCCTGCACACACACACACACACACACACACACACACAGACACACACACACACACACACACACACACACACACACACACACACACAGACACACACACACACACACAGACACACACACGCACACATTCACACATTCACACATTCACACACACACACACATACACACATTCACACACACACACACACACACACATAAATAAACAATGACACAGAGACACACACAAAGACAGAATTACATGTTGACCCAAATATATCATTACTTGTCAAGTGTTTCACAAGATATACCTGTTTCTGGGGAGAGGGGGAGGGCATTGGGGTGTTTGGGGGGGGGGTCTTTAGGGGTTCAGAAGTGGGTTCAGGATGTTAACCTTTGAAGAGCATATAGAGACCAGGCACAATGATGAAGAGGATAGCCAGCAGCTTGCTGAATGTGAGGAAGATCTGTATTCTGTTGGTCCAGCTGGTGCTCATGCTGTTCAGATACATAACTGACGCTGTGGAGCACACACACACACACACACACACACACACATACACACACACACACACACGCACATGTTATGTGAGACAGTCACACTGAAAAAATCCAACCGTTACATTTTTGAAATCAATATAACACTGTAGTATAGATGCGTACATACTTATCCCTATAGAGGTGGCCAGTTTAATAGCCAGGTACCACTGTAGTATAGATGCTGTACATACTTATCCCTATAGAGGTGCCCAGTTTAATAACCAGGTACCACTGTAGTATAGATGCTGTACATACTTATCCCTATAGAGGTGGCCAGTTTAATAGCCAGGTACCACTGTAGTATAGATGCTGTACATACTTATCCCTATAGAGGCGGCCAGTTTAATAACCAGGTACCACTGTATTATAGATGCTGTACATACTTATCCCTATAGAGGTGGCCAGTTTAATAGCCAGTTCAGGTACTCCGCAGGGCATGAATATGGGCTCCAGAATGTGTTGTCCGAAGGCCAAAGATATCACAGCAAACCCTGCAGGTCTGGAACAGACAACACAGTCGCACATGTACCCCAAAACACTGACACAGAGAACCATCTGACCACTGGCCCACTGACACACATACAAGATGGTGTAACCTTGTGTATTGTCTCTGTCCTGTATAAATAGTCTTTTTTTCAAATTTCTTTCTCCTATTATTATTATTTCTACTTTTTGTAAGAGACGGAACTGGCGACAGCTAGCCAGCGGCTAGCGGCTAGCGGCTTCCACCTATTGTCCTGAGCCAGCCGAATAGTTTCACCCCGGATTTTGCTTGCTTGTCTGCGCAGCACACTACCAGCCCAGCGGACACAGGACTTACTGCTGCACTACCGGACTTATTCATTGTCCAACCGGTCTTCAATACGGCTCCACCGGATTTTCACTGGACATTGGCTCACACACACCATCGGATCATAACAGCCAGCTAGCAGCTATTCGCTACGCACCATCAACACAGCGACTCCAGGACTGTTCTACTACTCCTCCTCTGCTCCTCAGGAGATGTAGAGCTCAACCCTGGCCCTAAAACCCCTAGTGCCATCCCCAAGCCCCAAGAGATCTGTTTCACTGACTTCCGCGATCGTAAAAGTATTGGGTTTATGCACAATAACATTAGAAGTCTTCTTCCTAAACTAGATTCACTCTTAGAAGGCCCACTACTTTAAACAGAAATTTGCATCCTGTCACAGTAATTCCAAAAGGTTATGGGACACTGTTTTATTTTTGGAGAACAAGATCACCTCCTCCCAGCTTCCTATGGCCCTTAAATTAGGTAATACTGTCACTTCTAATAAGACTAAGATATTAGAGCTTTTAAGAACTTTTAAGCATGTCGCTGGACCTGTATAAATCAGCTGGGCAGGATAATCTGGACCACTCCTTTCTAAAACCCCATTGCATCTGGTACCCCATTACAACTGGTACCCCAGTACCCTCTGGTACCCCATTACATCTGGTACGCCAGTACCCTCTGATACCCCATTGCATCTGGTACCCCATTGCATCTGGTACCCCATTACATCTGGTACCCCATTACATCTGGTACCCCAGTACCCTCTGGTACCCCATTACATCTGGTACCCCATTACATCTGGTACCCCAGTACATCTGGTACCCCATTACATCTGGTACCCCATTACATCTGGTACCCCATTACTTCTGGTACCCCATTACTTCTGGTACCATAGTACCCTCTGGTACCCCAGTACCCTCTGGTACCCCATTACATCTGGTAGTGGTACCCCATTACATCTGGTACCCCAGTACCCTCTGATACCCCATTGCATCTGGTACCCCATTACATCTGGTACCCCAGTACCGTGTGGTACCCCATTACATCTGGTAGAACAATGTCATACTTATCACAAGTGAAAATGTCAATTACCAGATAAGAAAAAATATCCTGTAAACTGGTGTAAAATTGTATTTATCTTGTTGAATGCACACAGATATTAAGTTGTTTTTTGTTTGAGAGTGTATTTTGTTCTTTCTGTCTCTGTGTTGTTCACACACAAACACAGACAGATAGCACACAATAAAAACGACACACACACACACACACACACACATACCTGATAGCAATAAGGTCCGCCCAGAGTCGTATAAAGGCCATATGCGGTCCAAAAGCCTCCAGGATATACGTATAATGACCACCGGACTTCTTGATACTGCTTCCCAGCTCCGCATAGCACAGAGCTCCTAGAACACAGAGAGAAACAGATTCACCAGACAGGAACCAGCTGGTCAGCAAAACCAGTCAGTCAGTATAGCACAGAGCTCCTAGGACACAGAGAGAAACAGATTCACCAGACAGGAACCAGCTGGTCAGCCAAAACCAGTCAGTCAGTATAGCACAGAGCTCCTAGGACACAGAGAGAAACAGATTCACCAGACAGGAACCAGCTGGTCAGCCAAAACCAGTCAGTCAGTATAGCACAGAGCTCCTAGAACACAGAGAGAAACAGATTCACCAGACAGGAACCAGCTGGTCAGCCAAAACCAGTCAGTCAGTATAGCACAGAGCTCCTAGAACACAGAGAGAAACAGATTCACCAGACAGGAACCAGCTGGTCAGCCAAAACCAGTCAGTCAGTATAGCACAGAGCTCCTAGAACACAGAGAGAAACAGATTCACCAGACAGGAACCAGCTGGTCAGCCAAAACCAGTCAGTCAGTATAGCACAGAGCTCCTAGGACACAGAGAGAAACAGATTCACCAGACAGGAACCAGCTGGTCAGCCAAAACCAGTCAGCATAGCACAGAGCTCCTAGGACACAGAGAGAAACAGATTCACCAGACAGGAACCAGCTGGTCAGACAAAACCAGTCAGTCAGTATAGCACAGAGCTCCTAGGACACAGAGAGAAACAGATTCACCAGACAGGAACCAGCTGGTCAGCCAAAACCAGTCAGCATAGCACAGAGCTCCTAGGACACAGAGAGAAACAGATTCACCAGACTGGAACCAGCTGGTCAGACAAAACCAGTCAGAGCAAGAGGTAGAGAAGTGGCAGCTGTGAAAGGAGGATCTGAACATCCATTGTACTTTCAAGTGTGTGAGTGTGTGTGTGTGTGTGTGTGTGTGTGTGTGTGTGTGTGTGTGTGTGTGTGTGTGTGTGTGTGTGTGTGTGTGTGTGTGTGTGTGTGTGTGTGTGTGTGTGTGTGTGTGTGTGTGTGTGTCTGTGTGTGTGTGTCTGTGTCTGTGTGTGTGTGTCTGTGTGTGTGTGTGTGTGTGTGTGTGTGTCTGTGTGTGTGTGTCTGTGTGTGTCGTTTGATGCTTAAAATATATGATATGAAAATGGATTGTGATTTGATGAGTTGTCACTGAACTAGCCTTCAGGTAAACACAGTGACTGTGAGTGACTCTCTATGAGAGTCTGCTTACTGAATCAAATAGAAATGTAGAGATGCATCAGCTACAATTATTTCAAGAAAAGTAAGCAGAGATGGTATAGCCAAGGGGGTCTGTTCCCCGCTTTCACACGTTTACTTAACGTGTAAAGGTCTCTTCCCATTCTCCTTCCCCCTTTCTTTTCCCCCATCTCCATCTCCTTACCCCTTTCTCCTTCTCCATCTCCCTCTCTTTCCCCATCTCCTTCCCCTTTCTTCTTCCCCATCACCCTCTCCTTGACTTTCGGCATGCGATGATACAATAAGAGTTGTGTCCGTGAACTCACCTAACAATGAGAGCACTCCACAGGCGACCCACATCACCAGAGACATCCCAACACTCCCAGAATGCTTCAGGATTCCCTTCGGAGAGATAAAGATTCCCGCTCCGATCATGCTTCCGACGATGATGGAGATTCCCCGGAGCAGGGTGACCTTCTGTTTCAGCACAATCTTTTCGATCGGAGCGCCGGGGTCCTCATTTGGGGTTGGGGTGTAGCCAGGGTGAACCCCATTTTCATCTGTATTGTTCACGACAGTTCCCTTACCATTGACTGACCTTCTGTTCATCCTTGATCTCTTTCTCACACAGACTTACTCACACTCACTCACACACACTCACACACACACACTCACACGCACACTTTTCCCTTCTACACGGGTCCCAAAACAATACTAGTGCTTGTTAGTTCCTTCTGCCGTCTGCAGTGACTTCTGGTTGCGTCTGTCGTCAAGTTCCTCTGAAAGAGCAGGTTGTTTCTGTTCTTCCAGTTAGAAGTTATGGCACAGGAGTTAGACCAAACCTCCAGGGAACGGCCTATCCAACTCTCTCCCAGTGTCCCTCGGACACACATACTCACACACACACACACATTCACACATGCGCACACACACGCACTCACACACGCACTCACACAAGCACACATACACACCGTAACCATGCCGCTCTGAAGCAGCACTCATTGCTTGGTTCTTTAACACCCTGATTCATTCGTTAGGTGGCTCCTTAACAACCTCCCTCACTCATTGGTTGGCTCTCTAACAACCTCCCTCACTCATTGGTTGGCTCTCTAACACCCTCCCTCACTCATTGGTTGGCTCTCTGACACCCTCCCTCACTCATTGGTTGGCTCTCTAACACCCTCCCTCACTCATTGGTTAGCTCTCTAACACCCTCACTCATTGGTTAGATCTCTAACACCCTCCCTCACTCATTGGTTGGCTCTCTAACACCCTCCCTCACTCATTGGTTGGCTCTCTAACACCCTCCCTCACTCATTGGTTAGATCTCTAACACCCTCCCTCACTCATTGGTTGGCTCTCTAACACTCTCCCTCACTCATTGGTTAGCTCTCTAACACCCTCCCTCACTCATTCTCCAACTTTATTTTGCTGCATAATACTTTTTCCCCACTCTCACCCTGTTTGTATCTCAGCTCTCTTCAAAATGTGGGCTGCTTGTATCTCCTACTAGTGTAGAGTCTCAAAAAGCTCTGGTGTCATCTGGGCTGCTTGTATCTCCTACTAGTGTAGAGTCTCTAAATCTCTGGTGTCATCTGGGCTGCTTGTATCTCCAACTAGTGTAGAGTCTCTAAAGCTCTGGTGTCATCTGGGCTGCTTGTATCTCCTACTAGTGTAGAGCCTCTAACGCTCTGGTGTCATCTGGGCTGCTTGTATCTCCTACTAGTGTAGAGTCTCTATAGTTCTGGTGTGATCCAGGCTGCTTGTATCTCCTACTAGTGTAGAGTCTCTAAAGCTCGGGTGTCATCTGGGCTGCTTGTATCTCCTACTAGTGTAGAGTCTCTAACGCTCTGGTGTCATCTGGGATGCTTGTATCTCCTACTAGTGTAGAGTCTCTAAAGCTCTGGTGTCATCTGGCCTGCTTGTATCTCCTACTAGTGTAGAGTCTCAAATAGCTCTGGTGTCATCTGGGCTGCTTGTATCTCCTACTAGTGTAGAGTCTCTAAATCTCTGGTGTGATCCAGGCTGCTTGTATCTCCTACTAGTGTAGAGTCTCAAATAGCTCTGGTGTCATCTAGGCTGCTTGTATCTCCTACTAGTGTAGAGTCTCTAAATCTCAGGTGTCATCTGGGCTGCTTGTATCTCCTACTAGTGTAGAGTCTCTAAATCTCAGGTGTCATCTGGGCTGCTTGTATCTCCTACTTGTCTAGGGTCTCTAAAGCTCTGGTGTCATCTGTGCTGCCTGTATCTCCTACTAGTGTAGAGTTTCTAACGCTCTGGATGTCAGTGATGACCTGAGGGCTGAACACCAACAAGTGCCCCTCCCCCTTTGTAGTTTCTAACACCACCCAGGGAAAAGATGCACCATTTGTTTGGCTGTGGCACTAACGCATTCGAAGAAAATCACTCTGACATCAAGTGTTTTTTCTCCATGCCTGTGAGCTTGATTCGTCACCACAACTAGTCTTTGAATTCTGACTTGGTTTTCAGCACCTTGGAAACAGCACCACACTGAACAAACACTGCCAAGCCAGATTAGAAAAGCAAACAAATATTCGAGTAACTTTCAAACGTTTCATGTGGGAGTGTCAAACTTTCTGGAAGCATCTTATGTTTGAAATATTGAGCTAACCAGAGAGTGAAACGGTGTGCCAGTTGAACACCTGGAGAGTGAAACGTGTGCCAGTTGAACACCTGGAGAGTGAAACGGTGTGCCAGTTGAACACCTGGAGAATGAAACGGTGTGCCAGTTGAACACCTGGAGAGTGAAACGGTGTGCCAGTTGAACACCTGGAGAGTGAAACGGTGTGCCAGTTGAACACCTGGAGAGTGAAACGGTGTGCCAGTTGAAAACCTGGAGAGTGAAACGGTGTGCCAGTTGAACACCTGGAGAGTGAAACGGTGTGCCAGTTGAACACCTGGAGAGTGAACAGTGTGCCAGTTGAACACCTGGAGAGTGAAACGGTGTGCCAGTTGAACACCTGGAGAGTGAACAGTGTGCCAGTTTAACACCTGGAGAGTGAAACGTTGTGCCAGTTGAACACCTGGAGAGTGAACAGTGTGCCAGTTGAACACCTGGAGAGTAAACAGTGTGCCAGTTGAACACCTGGAGAGTGAAACGGTGTGCCAGTTGAACACCTGGAGAGTGAACAGTGTGCCAGTTTAACACCTGGAGAGTGAAACGTTGTGCCAGTTGAACACCTGGAGAGTGAACAGTGTGCCAGTTGAACACCTGGAGAGTAAACAGTGTGCCTGTTGGTGAGGGTGAGGGCCAACTGGAGACCTGATGTAACATTACATCAGCCTTGTGAGGAGCAGGTTTGTAGAGGTTGCAAAACCACAATGTTCTGGGGAAGGGTTGAATTAGAGGCACAATTCTAGTTGTGTTTCCTCTTATGTACAAAAAAACGTTCCCCTTATTTAAACGTTGCATCTTTTAGAAATGCCTAGTAATTCAAAGAGTCCAGCTGTTCTCATGAAATCAAATGCCAAGCAAAGCACTTGATCGTTATCCAGTTGTTTATCACTGCAACTGTATCAGGGTCCCGCAATTGTAGCGTTGTGACACAGTGACATTTTTGCGAAGAATTCAGAGTCGTTTCATGTTGCCTAGTCACCGTCTGACAGTTACCATGACGATGACACAATGTCAGCCTCCTGCTTGGAACAGCCTCTCTACACGCTGGTGCCAAAGGCAAACAAACAGAAAGACGTTTTGTTGTGGTTACGCCTGTGGTGAGAATATCTTTCAGATTTGCTGTTATTATTTGATCACTTTAGAATACAGTTTACAACCAAACACTTAACTTAACACATGGCTATTGGTTTCGTTTAGCACAAAAAATGTTGACGGAATGTTAGCCAAACGGCTACATGGATGTTGAACAGCATATTAGCCTGCTCGGGGCTAAGCATCCAGTAACAATGAGTGTTGTTGTATATAAGATTGCGTCAAATATGTGTCCTTGAATCATGATGACAAGCCAGTGTGTTGTGTAATGTAAAGTTATTCAGCTATCTGTGTTGCCTTGTGCTTTTTGTATGTCATTTCTCAAATGCCTCTGGGTAATTATGTGTGAAATCGAGTCAAACTGGAAGGTTAGCACTCGGCCAGGTAAAAGGAAAGGTCTGGTGCATCAATAGGAAAATATCAGAAAAAATGAAAAAACTAATCTCATTGCCCTAGAAATCTCTCAGACAGTAAGAACATCACCTAAGGTAACCCCAGAGGGAGGTGCCTTATTCAGAACCTTATTTATATTTCGTATTTTGATGATGGGACTTCCTTACCATTTCCTACATGGTTGGGTTATTTCTTATCACATAATGCCTTCCGGTGTGTTTGATCCAGGTCAGGTATCTTGGGTTGGGCACTAGTCATCCCCGAAATGTGATTGGCCTATTTTATGTTTTACCCGCTTCCCATTGGGCCAGACCACTGTCAGTTATTGTGTTTTGGAACTGGATTTACCTACAACCCTTTTCAGAGGTTGATCATGACTAAGCACTGAATTCGACATCCCTAAATCCTTCAGTCTAATTCTTCTTCTCCATCTTCCAACCATGTCAGAACAGAATCACATTCAGTATTCTTTTTAAGGCGGAATGGGATCATTTCTTCTCATCGATGAAAACAGATTAATTATGTGTCGATTTCCCACCGACCCACGTTGTCTGTCTCAAACGTGTTTGTGAGGTCTTCCGTCTGGCAGAGTGTCCATTCTGTCTGCTTCTGTCCTGCTTTATTGATGACTGCTCCTGCGGTCTCCCAGCAGTCGATATCCAGCGCCGGTCCAAATGGTGATGATGATGAATCTGACTGTCACGGACCTGAATACAAGTCGGGTTATGGATCCTGACAGCTGGGACACCTGGGAATAAAGACGGAAGGAAGGTGGCAGCTTGTTGTGAAAGTAACGGAGGGACGGGAAGGATTGTGGCCCTAAAATATGTGGCCTCATGATATGCAGAGGGTCCTCACTGTGTGGGAATGAACGGGAACACAATGAGAAGGTGGGAAAACTAGAGAAGGCTTTACTGACATTCCCATGTGATCCCTCCTGGAGCATTCCCAAAACAATAGGATGTGAGAGAATGAGAGAACAGTCCTATACAAACACTCTGTAATCTGTGTCTGTGTGTGTGTGTGTGTGTGTGTGTGTGTGTGTGTGTGTGTGTGTGTGTGTGTGTGTGTGTGTGTGTGTGTGTGTGTGTGTGTGTGTGTGTGTGTGTGTGTGTGTGTGTGAGCGTGTGAGCGTGTGAGCGTGTGAGCGTGTGAGCGTGTGAGGGTGTGAGGGTGTGAGGGTGTGAGGGTGTGTGTGTGTTCTCATTGCTGGTTATTAAAACAGAAGCCCAGACTGTTTGTGCTGCTGTGCGTCAGCAGTGATAATAGTGTCAGAGCTGGTTAACCTAGGCCATAACACACACACAGAGACACACACACATACACTCACACACCCAGTAACACACCCAAACACACACACAGAGACACACACACATACACTCACACACCCAGTAACACACCCAAACACACACAGAGACAGACATCACACACGCACAGACACACACACACAGAGACACACACACAGACACACACATAGACATCACACACACACATTGGGCACACACATCACACACACATACACACACACACCTGCATAGTCAGCAGGTCTGCAAAAGAAACATTCCCCCGCATACTGGGATGAATAAACATACTAGAGACGGACATCTCCTGTATATGAACAATATTCAACGTTATAGGATGTGTTCTTTGAGTTTTGTAGTTCAACCAAAAACACACTATCTACATGTACACTATCTACATGTACACTATCTACATGTACACTATGAAATAATAACAATTAAATACTCTTGTTCCGCACGGTTTTTTATAAACATCCCTAAAAAGTGCCTAAAAAAATTAATATAGGGAAATAATATCGGCATTATAATTATTAGACTATTTTAGGTGCCCCCCCAGCACTTGAAGGTGCGGTTGCGCTGGCAGTAAGGGCAATACATGCTTGCAACATTTAGTGTAATGTCGTTTCACTTGTGGGGGAGCGTGTCTTTGTATTTGGGGGAATTGTGTCGCAATAGGGGATATATGTCATCCTATTTAGGTGGAGTTCACTCGTATTCGGGGGGAGTGTGTTCATTTTCGGGGTAATTTGTTCATGTGTGGGGGAAGGTGTGTTAATTATTGGGGAAGTATTTGTTATATTGGTGGAGCATAATTATTTGGGGGATGCACTCATATTTTTGTGTGTGTTTTGCACTTCAGGGCCACAGTAAAAATGAGGTTTGCAGTGAGCATTCTTTCGGGGCTGGAGCTTTTTCGGGTTGTTTATGGCATGCGGCTTCTGCAGACTTCGCGCAGTTTCACACACTCCGTATAGTTTTAGGTGGTGAAAAAGACTTGAAGTGTTTCCACCCCTGGCTGTAACCTGTTTATGGCACTCCCTACATATGACGTTGTTTTGTTGCTCATCGGATACTTCAAATACGAACCATCTTCAAATTACTGAGCCATTGCTTTTTTTTTTACAAATCAATTCCTCCTCCGCACGCTGCGCAGTCGTTGTCGCTTTCTCCATGTTCGTTGAAGTGTGTGCCCCTCCCCCATATGTGCGTGAAAGAGGACGGCCGGGGGAGGCGAGAAGCAGTGCAGAGAGCTCCGGCCGGGTCAGCAGCTTGCTTGCAGAGCGCAAATTGAAATGTATCGATATATGCGAAATTGTCTAATTCCATCTCGCATTTTGAAATATATCGATATAAACGAATATACCGATTATCGCCCTGCCCTAGGCTGTGCATTACATTGCTTTAGGTCATATCTAATTTGTTAAATACTTTTATTGTTGTTATTGTTATCGAAAATGTAGGCAAAATGACTAATAAAAGAAACCTGAAATACATTTTGTAATAACTTATTTCTGTTGCGATTCAAAAACATTTTATGACATTTGTAGCGTTTCTGTATCATCAGCTGAACGCAATTACTTGTGCGCCCGAACTCCAGAATAACAGTAAAGGAATGCTTGTATCGTGTTCCATGCAAGCGCCAGGTGTGTATAATTACATTTGTTTTACTTTAACGGGGGTTCGAATTAATCTGCAACAGAAATAATGATGCTTTAAACTAATATTTGAGAAATATGCGATGATGCCCATCTCTGTGTTATTCGATTGTGAAGAAATTAGAAACAATTTAGTAAGACAGTAGCTTTGGCAATCGTGGTATAATTCCAGCAAACACTAGATTTGGCCAAACGGAGGCATTTGGCCAAACATTGGACATTTTGTTGAGAGCTAGATTTGTTTCATAGCCTATTTGTTTTTTCGGTTTTGCTAAACGTGTATTATGTTCTGTAATGTTTGTGTAGGCCTACATGAGTCTAGTACTATTCAGGCATATGCGTATTCACAAAAATGTGCCTAATGTAACGTTGAAGTGTGGTTTTGTCTGATTGTAACAGAACCTTCCAAAAGTTTGCATCTTTTAAATCGCACACTTATATATATGACATCCATACGTCTAATCTGATGTTAGGGCTGGCTTGTTTTCTACATTTGAGTTAACATGTCAATACAAATGTCAAGGCTGTCCTGTCTCGGGGTGAAGGTGTTGAGGTTGCTCTTTGTATTGTCCGGCTACTGATGCTACTCAATTACTTGAAGATATGAACTCTAGTATTTTTGGTGTGTTCGGGTGCTCCATGGGAATGAACCCAGACGTTTTGACTTTTGGAAATTATGTTTGTACAATTGTACGATTTTAATTGTGAACTACCTGATCTAATTTGTTGTCCTTTTCATTTACATATACTCTAAATAAATGGATCATATCATATCAAACTCTTTTTAACATGTTTGGAATGTCTTTTTTAACCTGTTCATCTGGTACATTAGCATATTGTGTAAAATGACATATAATGTTAGCTTATTTTATTAAATTGACAGTATATGTGTTGTACTGCAACAGATGACAACTGATACTTCTAAGTACTTTTGGCTACTGTAGAAATGACAGTAAGGAGCTGGCAACCTTGCTGGCAGCACTTTACCGTAATTTCTTAGAATAACAGTATGTAGCTGTTTTGTACTTCTACAGTAAACAACTGTCATCCTAAACACGGATGGCTACTGTAGGAAGACAGTAAAGAGCTGGCAACCCTGCTGCCAGCATTTTACTGTATTATATCGGATAAACAGGATTGACCTGTTTTGTACTTCTACAGTAAACAACTGTAATTGTAATTACAGTATCCCTTCTGTAGAAATTACAGAGAATAGCTGGCAACCCTGCTGCCATCACATTACTGTTTTTCTACAGGGAAATTTCTTACAGTGTTGATTAGATAGCGGATAATTCTCATTTGTGAGGTAGGATGCAAGTTCCAAGTTTACAGGTCTTTTTTGCAATTGATTTCAGACATTGGTGGCAGAGAACTGAAAATAAATTATAGATAAAGCTTTGAGGTTGCCATTGAAATAACAGATGTGAAGGACTGAATTAAAGTGGAGGGAAAATTTCCGATATCCAGTTATTCAGAGTTAGGGTGACAATGAATAGTAGTTCTGAAACAGAGCATGAGCTAAATTATGTAAATATGTTCAGCTTGTAAATGACATAAATGGAGGTTCAGTGCTGGGTTACAAGAAAATACCAAATTGTTCCCCAGTATTCACTTCTTCTGGCTGAGTATTTACTTTTCGCTTCCTTGTAATTACCTTGTAAATACTTTACCCTGTAATATAGAGGCTGTAAAAAGTCTAGTAATCTCTCCCCCTGGACCTAAAGAGATAAATATCTTCCCTTTTATCTTCTACATTGTTGTGGGATTTTCCAAGACAGTGGTTTCCAAACTGTAGGCTGTCATTACTGCAGCGGTTTGATGCAAACATGATTTGTTTCAACATGGGCTTGTATTCGGCCTAACACACATTCATCTAACACTACCTTGTATTCGGCCCAACACACATTCATCTAACACTACCTTGTATTTGTCCCAACACACATTCATCTAACACTACCTTGTATTCGGCCCAACACACATTCATCTAACACTACCTTGTATTTGACCCACCACACATCTAACACTACCTTGTATTTGGCCCACCACACATTCATCTAACACTACCTTGTATTTGGCCCACCACACATCTAACACTACCTTGTATTTGGCCCACCACACATTCATCTAACACTACCTTGTATTCGGCCCAACACACATTCATCTAACACTACCTTGTATTTGTCCCAACACACATTCATCTAACACTACCTTGTATTCGGCCCAACACACATTCATCTAACACTACCTTGTATTTGACCCACCACACATCTAACACTACCTTGTATTTGGCCCACCACACATTCATCTAACACTACCTTGTATTTGGCCCACCACACATCTAACACTACCTTGTATTTGTCCGACCACACATTTAGCTAACACTGCCTTGTATTAGGGTCTACTGTTCTGAGATGAGGATCTACTGTTCTGAGACGAAGGTCTCCTGTTCTGAGATGAGGGTCTCCTGTTCTGAGACGAGGGTCTCCTGTTCTGAGATCAGGGGTACACTGTAACATATGAAAACATATAAGCTCATCTCCTGCTGGTGACTGTTTGATTAAACAAGCAGCTGGTGTCTTAACAGAGCAAATGCTCTGATCCCTCTGACAAGCCAGCTCATATAAACACTCCCAATCTGAGGCATGAGCCCAGACGTTTTTCACGCAGAGCCAACACATGTTCCCGGAGCGAGGAGGGTTTGAGCGATGGAGCAGCGGCAGACGGCACGACGTCTAATCCGCGGAAAAGCTGACTGACAACGGAGCGCTGATTCCACTTTAATTGAAGGGCCTTTTTTATTTATATCATATTTGTCTTCTTTATTTCATATGGGGATAGTGGCTGGGGAGTGCAGGGTGCTGTGTATGTTTGGCAGTCAGAACCTCCTTCTACGGTTGGAATGGATAAATTAAACCGGGAGGATTAACAGAGAGAAGCAGGGAGAGGGAGAGTGATTATATTGTTAACTCTGTGCAAACATTACATAAGCTATAGATATAGATATATATGATAAATATGTATATGTGCGCTTATATTTATATTAGATTTATGAACCATGAACTTGTGTCATTAAATATGAACCATCACATTCTTTAGTCAGAACCATCATATTCTTTAGACAGAACCAT
Source organism: Dallia pectoralis (assembly GCA_029465975.1). NCBI lineage: Eukaryota > Metazoa > Chordata > Actinopteri > Esociformes > Umbridae > Dallia > Dallia pectoralis. The sequence continues at coordinate 27,174,269 of CM055729.1, forward strand.
CATATTCTTTAGACAGAACCATCATATTCTTTAGACAGAACCATCACATTCTTTAGACAGAACCATCATATTCTTTAGACAGAACCATCATATTCTTTAGTCAGAACCATCATATTCTTTAGTCACAACCATCATATTCTTTAGTCAGAACCATCTTATCTTTTACACAGAACCATCACATCCTTTAGACAGAACCATCATATTCTTTAGACAGAACCATCATATTCTTTAGACAGAACCATCCATACTTTAAACTGTTCTCGCTAACTGTCTAACTATTGCAGATCTGCTTTTGATTTAACATTATATTTATCTCTACAGTATATTAACTAACATTATAGCTTTGCTATCCATTCATTGTCAGCAACAATGTGTTATCTTGTCTGCTAAAGCCATGCATGATTATTCATAATTTCCAGGTTAACAGGTTGATAGATTGATTCACAATGTATTACCTTGGGCAATATGTAAATGCTGGAAGGGACACAAGGCAGGTCTAGCAGGGAACATTCTGACCCCATTTGGCACCACAAAGCCAAACAGGACGTGCAACTGATCTGTCTGGACATGAGTGTGTCATGTGACTTGCCCAAACAGGAAGTGCGTAAAGTTTCACATTTACTGGATTGGGTTAAAAAGTACAGAATGTAAACTCACAGAATTGTTGGATGTAGTTTAAGTTGTTCCTTTCTACAGCTAATAGGTCAGGTCGGGATATTAGTAGTAAATAAGACTGGCGTTTGTTTAGTTTATTTACTTACCAGGGCGACATGCACAGCAGTTAAACAGTTTATATTTAAGGAAATCCTTTTATGGAGCTGAGTTTTCTTCTCATATTCCCACCCGGATATAAGTTATATTTTACATCAGAAAAAAACGTGCAGCAGTATAGCATCACACGACTTTCTGAAAGTATTTTATTTTTACCCTTTCGAGTCAACGAGTCAGAGAACCCTTGGATTCCAATAAGCCGCAAAGCCACCGCTGAAATGTCAAGATAATGACAAATTCTAATAAACACAGTCGAAAAAGTCAATATGCTGTTGGAGGAAGTGAAGAGGGAGAAGAAAGGAATCACAACACATTAACACCCAGGTCATTTGTTATGCCTCTGGCTGTGAAGCGCTGGCTACAAATTCATTGGAAAGTGGAAATCTAATTTCCAACGCATCTCCTATGAGGAGAAGTGATTTGCCCCTTCATCATGTTCCAGTGACTTCCCACTCTCTCCGTTCCTCTCTCTCTTTCTCTCTCTCTCTTTCTCTCTCTCTCTCTCTCTCTCTTTCTCTCTCTCTCTCTTTCTCTCTCTCTCTCTCTTTCTTTGTCAGTCAGTTTTTTCCTCTGGATTTTTCTCTTCTGTCTCTCTTTCCTTTTTCTATTTGCCATCCAGTTCTGTGGGTGATCATCATCTGAAATTCCCCAGCATGTTTGCGTACTCTCGGTAAGTGTCAAGGAAAGCGACGAGGAGAGTTATTTTAGATGTATTGATAGAGAGGTGCATGGGGTTTGGAGGAGAAGGGTTAGTGTGTCTGTGAGGGAGTGAGGGAGTGAGCGAGTGTTTATTACACGCACCCCTTAGATATGGGACACACCGTCCTCCCTGCCGTGGAACATCTGTTAGTGGGATCATGTTTTCTCACATACTATTTTCAGATATCAGCTAGGTTGAACTCCCACTACAAACACACACACACACATTTATTGTGTGTTTGCCAAAGCGTCAGAATGTTGGAAAGAGGAGAGGAATAAAGTCCTGAAAACTCTGTGAATATCAAATTAATCTAATTAATCAAACTCTAAGGAGTTGTGTTATTGTGTTAGTCTGGTATTAATAAGGAGTTGTGTTACTGTGTTAGTCTGGTATTAATAAGGAGTTGTGTTATTGTGTTAGTCTGGTATTAATAAGGAGTTGTGTTATTGTGTTAGTCTGGTATTAATAAGGAGTTGTGTTATTGTGTTAGTCTGGTATTAATAAGGAGTTGTGTTATTGTGTTAGTCTGGTATTAATAAGGAGTTGTGTTATTGTGTTAGTCTGGTATTAATAAGGAGTTGTGTTATTGTGTTAGTCTGGTATTAATAAGGAGTTGTGTTATTGTGTTAGTCTGGTATTAATAAGGAGTTGTGTTATTGTGTTAGTCTGGTATTAATAAGGAGTTGTGTTATTCTGTTAGTCTGGTATTAATAAGGAGTTGTGTTATTCTGTTAGTCTGGTATTAATAAGGAGTTGTGTTATTGTGTTAGTCTGGTATTAATAAGGAGTTGTGTTATTGTGTTATTCAGGTATTAATAAGGAGTTGTGTTATTGTATTAGTCTGGTATTAATAAGGAGTTGTGTTATTGTGTTAGTCTGGTATTAATAAGGAGTTGTGTTATTGTGTTAGTCTGGTATTAATAAGGAGTTGTGTTATTGTGTTAGTCTGGTATTAATAAGGAGTTGTGTTATTGTGTTAGTCTGGTATTAATAAGGAGTTGTGTTATTGTGTTAGTTTGGTATTAATAAGGAGTTGTGTTATTGTGTTAGTCTGGTATTAATAAGGAGTTGTGTTATTGTGTTAGTCTGTTCTTAATAAGGAGTTGTGTTATTGTGTTAGTCTGTTCTTAATAAGGAGTTGTGTTATTGTGTTAGTCTGGTATTAATAAGGAGTTGTGTTATTGTGTTAGTCTGGTATTATTAAGGAGTTGTGTTATTGTGTTAGTCTGGTATTAATAAGGAGTTGTGTTATTGTGTTAGTCTGGTATTAATAAGGAGTTGTGTTATTGTGTTAGTCTGGTATTAATAAGGAGTTGTGTTATTGTGTTAGTCTGGTATTAATAAGGAGTTGTGTTATTGTGTTAGTCTGGTATTAATAAGGAGTTGTGTTATTGTGTTAGTCTGGTATTAATAAGGAGTTGTGTTATTGTGTTATTCTGGTATTAATAAGGAGTTGTGTTATTGTGTTAGTCTGGTATTAATAAGGAGTTGTGTTATTGTGTTAGTCTGGTATTAATAAGGAGTTGTGTTATTGTGTTAGTCTGGTATTAATAAGGAGTTGTGTTATTGTGTTAGTCTGGTATTAATAAGGAGTTGTGTTATTGTGTTAGTCTGGTATTAATAAGGAGTTGTGTTATTGTGTTAGTCTGGTATTAATAAGGAGTTGTGTTATTGTGTTAGTCTGGTATTAATAAGGAGTTGTGTTATTGTGTTAGTCTGGTATTAATAAGGAGTTGTGTTATTGTGTTATTCTGGTATTAATAAGGAGTTGTGTTATTGTGTTAGTCTGGTATTAATAAGGAGTTGTGTTATTGTGTGAGTCTGGTATTAATAAGGAGTTGTGTTATTGTGTTAGTCTGGTATTAATAAGCAGTCCAGGGCCTGACTGGTATGGATGTATTCACATGTAGTTATGCAGAATAAATCTGCATCGCATTTCATCCCCCCTTCTCTCTCTTTACCTCCATCTCTCTCTCTTTACCCCCATCTCTCTCTCTTTACCTCCATCTCTCTCTCTTTACCCCCATCTCTCTCTCTCTTTACCCCCATCTCTCTCTCTCTTTACCCCATCTCTCTCTCTCTTTACCCCCATCTCTCTCTCTCTTTACCCCCATCTCTCTCTCTTTACCCCATCTCTCTCTCTTTACCCCCATCTCTCTCTCTCTCTCTCTCTTCACCCCTATCTCTCTCTCTTTACCCCCATCTCTCTCTCTTTACCTCCATCTCTCTCTCTTTACCCCCATCTCTCTCTCTCTTTACCCCCATCTCTCTCTCTTTACCCCCATCTCTCTCTTTACCCCCATCTCTCTCTCTCTTTACCCCCATCTCTCTCTCTTTACCTCCATCTTTCTCTCTCTTTACCCCCATCTCTTTCTCTCTTCACCCCCATCTCTCTCTCTTTACCCACATCTCTCTCTCTTTACCCACATCTCTCTTATCTTTCTCTCCTTTTTCTCTCTCTTTTCCCATCTCACTCTGCTTGCCTCTCTCTCCCTCTCTTTCCTCTTCTCTGACATGTTCCCTCTATCCACCTCCAACAAAAGGAAGTGATGAAGATGAATAAATTGCCTTGGGCTTTTGTATCACACGCGTAAGACAGATATTTTTTACATGTACACACACAAGTGCACAGGTATCTCTTTCTTTCTACTTTCTTCTAGATTGAAGCAAATTGGTGGCAGTATAAATGCTGAAGTGAGGAAACGTTATATCGATTCTTTACCTGATGTTATTATTCACAATTAAAGAGGAGTGCCTTAAATCGCTGCAGCGCTTGCATATTAATGTTTTCACAGCAACATGCCACCCACACTCTCTATTCTAGTAGTCAATAAAACAGGAGGCAGAGAAAAGAGATAGACAGTTGAGACCGGAGAGAGACAGGATAAAGAGAGACAGGTGAGACTGAAGAGAGAGACAGGTGAGACAGAAGAGAGAGACAGAAGAGACAGATGAGAGATACAGGTAAGACAGATGAGAGATACAGGTGAGACAGATGAGAGAGACAGGTGAGACAGAAGAGACAGATGAGAGATACAGGTGAGACAGATGAGAGAGACAGGTGAGACTGAAGAGAGAGACAGAAGAGACAGATGAGAGAGACAGAAGAGACAGATGAGAGAGACAGGTGAGACTGAAGAGAGAGACAGAAGAGACAGATGAGAGATACAGGTGAGACAGATGAGAGATACAGGTGAGACAGATGAGAGATACAGGTGAGACAGATGAGAGAGACAGGTGAGACAGATGAGAGACAGGCGAGACAGAAGAGAGAGACAGAAGAGAGAGACAGAAGAGACAGATGAGAGATACAGGTGAGACAGATGAGAGAGACAGGTGAGACTGAAGAGAGAGACAGGTGAGACAGAAGAGAGAGACAGATGAGAGAGACAGGTGAGACTGAAGTGAGAGACAGGTGAGACAGAAGAGAGAGACAGAAGAGACAGATGAGAGAGACAGGTGAAACATAAGAGAGAAAAAAGAATAGAGACTGAAGAGTTACGTATTTTTTACTTTTTTCCACATGTAGAATAATAGTGAAGACATCAACACAATGAAAAGACAAATGGAATCATGAAGTAACCAAAAAAAATGTATAGATACTACAGATTTCAGATTTTTCAATTCTTCAAAGTTGCCACTCTGCCTTTTCACACAAGTTTTTCAACTAGCATTTTGACCACATACCTGCGTTTACAGAGGCTTAAATCTTGTCTAAACACATGTCTAATAAAATCTGTCCAACCAGTAGGTTTGCATGGGTAGAGAATGGTGGGAACCAATCAGAAGGCTAACTCAAGCTACATTTAAGTCATTTAGCAAACGTTCTTACTTAACACTAGTGATCAGTTCCTTAGGTGGTAAGAACAGTCTGTTTAACCTTTTGGGGATGTTTCTTTTTAAAACAAATTAATTCATGCTTGGAAAAATATTATTTTGGATGCAGATGTTATCCAATTTTTTTTAAGCATTTGGGCTTTGTTATTTGAAGCCTTGAGATTGGCAGAATAAAAATGAGGTCAATGTTTGATTTTCATTTTGGGTTTCAAATAGAAACATGTAAAATAAGATGAAAGGAAATGATAATTACCCATAAGCCCACGTAACTGGAATGCCTGGTTTAGCAAGGTCAACAACCATAATTACCCATAAGCCCACGTAACTGGAATGCCTGGTTTAGCAAGGTCAACAACCATAATTACCCATAAGCCCACGTAACTGGAATGCCTGGTTTAGCAAGGTCAACAACCATAATTACCCATAAGCCCACGTAACTGGAATGCCTGGTTTAGCAAGGTCAACAACCATTTGCCTGTTCTCATTTGTGCGTCCTTTGCCTTAACTTAAAGTAACAGATTCATTTGTATATAAATGCCACTCACACAAGCAAGCAATAGAACGCCACAGGACACGTTCTTAAAGGAGATCAATCCCATCATATATTGGTTCGTATTGCAAAAGCATAGAATGTAGCCTAGGAACAGCCATATTTAAAGACTGTGTGCTTTCCGTGATTAATTAAAACCAGAATAAGGATCAGGACAGTATATTGTCATGTTACAGTATATTGTCATGTTACAGTATATTGTCATGTTACAGTATATTGTCATATTACAGTATATTGTCATATTACAGTATATTGTCATGTTACAGTATATTGTCAAGTTACAGTATATTGTCATGTTACAGTATATTGTCAAGTTACAGTATATTGTCATGTTACAGTATATTGTCATGTTACAGTATATTGTCATGTTACAGTATATTGTCATATTACAGTATATTGTCATATTACAGTATATTGTCATGTTACAGTATATTGTCATATTACAGTATATTGTCATGTTACAGTATATTGTCATGTTACAGTATATTGTCATGTTACAGTATATTGTCATATTACAGTATATTGTCATCTCATCTCATCTTCAACCGCTTATCCGGGGTATATTGTCATATTACAGTATATTGTCATATTACAGTATATTGTCATATTACAGTATATTGTCATGTAACAGTATATTGTCATATTACAGTATATTGTCATATTACAGTATATTGTCATATTACAGTATATTGTCATGTTACAGTATATTGTCATGTTACAGTATATTGTCATGTTACAGTATATTGTCATATTACAGTATATTGTCATGTTACAGTATATTGTCATGTTACAGTATATTGTCATGTTACAGTATATTGTCATGTTACAGTATATCATGTCAGTATATTGTCATGTTACAGTATATTGTCATGTAACAGTATATTGTCATATTACAGTATATTGTCATACAGTATATTACAGTATATTGTCATATTACAGTATATTGTCATGTTACAGTATATTGTCATATTACAGTATATTGTCATATTACAGTATATTGTCATATTACAGTATATTGTCATGTTACAGTATATTCTCATGTTCATGTCATATTACAGTATATTGTCATATTACAGTATTTTGTCATATTACAGTATATTGTTACAGTATATTGTCATGTTACAGTATATTGTCATGTTACAGTATATTGTCATATTACAGTATATTGTCATATTACAGTATATTGTCATGTTACAGTATATTGTCATATTACAGTATATTGTCATGTTACAGTATATTGTCAAGTTACAGTATATTGTCATGTTGTATATTTACAGTATATTGTCAAGTTATTGTCAAGTTAGTATATTGTCATGTTACAGTATATTGTCATGTTACAGTATATTGTCATGTTACAGTATATTGTCATATTACAGTATATTGTCATATTACAGTATATTGTCATGTTACAGTATATTGTCATGTTACAGTATATTGTCATGTTACAGTATATTGTCATGTTACAGTATATTGTCATATTACAGTATATTGTCATCTCATCTCATCTTCAACCGCTTATCCGGGGTATATTGTCATATTACAGTATATTGTCATATTACAGTATATTGTCATATTACAGTATATTGTCATATTACAGTATATTGTCATATTACAGTATATTGTCATATTACAGTATATTGTCATGTTACAGTATATTGTCATGTTACAGTATATTGTCATGTTACAGTATATTGTCATGTTACAGTATATTGTCATATTACAGTATATTGTCATGTTACAGTATATTGTCATGTTACAGTATATTGTCATATTACAGTATATTGTCATATTACAGTATATTGTCATATTACAGTATATTGTCATGTTACAGTATATTGTCATATTACAGTATATTGTCATGTTACAGTATATTGTCATATTACAGTATTTTGTCATAATACAGTATATTCTCATGTTACAGTATAATGTCATATTACAGTATATTGTCATATTACAGTATTTTGTCATATTACAGTATATTGTCATATTACAGTATATTGTCATATTACAGTATATTGTCATGTAACAGTATATTGTCATATTACAGTATATTGTCATATTACAGTATATTGTCATATTACAGTATATTGTCATGTTACAGTATATTGTCATGTTACAGTATATTGTCATGTTACAGTATATTGTCATGTTACAGTATATTGTCATATTACAGTATATTGTCATGTTACAGTATATTGTCATATTACAGTATATTGTCATGTTACAGTATATTGTCATGTTACAGTATATTGTCAAATTACAGTATATTGTCATGTTACAGTATATTGTCATGTTACAGTATATTGTCATGTTACAGTATATTTTCATGTTACAGTATATTGTCTATTACAGTATATTGTCATGTTACAGTATATTGTCATATTACAGTATATTGTCATATTACAGTATATTCTCATGTTACAGTATATTGTCATATTACAGTATATTGTCATATTACAGTATTTTGTCATATTACAGTATATTGTCATGTTACAGTATATTGTCATGTTACAGTATTTTGTCATATTACAGTATATTGTCATATTACAGTATATTGTCATGTTACAGTATATTGTCATATTACAGTATATTGTCATATTACAGTATATTGTCATGTTACAGTATATTGTCAAATTACAGTATATTGTCATGTTACAGTATATTGTCATGTTACAGTATATTGTCATGTTACAGTACATTGTCATGTTACAGTATATTGTCATATTACAGTATATTGTCATATTACAGTATATTGTCATATTACAGTATATTGTCATATTACAGTATATTGTCATATTACAGTATATTGTCATATTACAGTATATTGGTGAACCAATAGCTTTTAGTTTGGATGTGATTAGACAGAGACAAATGCACTACTGTCTTTCCCATTATACTGGAGATGTCACTGATAATAGCAGACCAGAGGATCTCTTATGCTCCAGCGTACTCTCTCTCTCCCTCTCTCTCTTACTCCTCTCTCTCCCTCTCTCTCACTCCCCTCTCTCTCTCTCCCTATCTCACTCTCTCCCTCACTCCTCTCTCTCACTTTCTCCCTCTCTCTGTGTCACTCCTCTCTCTCCCTCGTCCTTTCTCCCTCTCACTCCTCTCTCTCCCTCTCTCCCTCTCCCTCTCACTCCTCTTTCTCCCTCTCCCTTTCTCCCTCTCCCTCTCACTCCTCTTTCTCCCTCTCCCTGTCACTCCTCTCTCCCTTTCTCCCTCTCTCCCTCACTCCTCTCTCTCACTTTCTCCCTCTCTCTCTGTCACTCCTCTCTCTGGAGGAGAACAGAAGCCGTAAGCCATGTCAGCGGTAGCAGCTGAGGGAAGATGGATCTGAGATGTCCCTGTTTCATCCGTTTCTCCTCCCCGGCTTTTTAATTGCAGGGGGTCCAGGGAGACACAGCAAACTGACAGGTCAAGATTGCTCCAAAATGGCTGCCGGTGTTGAGGGACGGGATCACAGTGGATGCGAGCGATAATAAAAGTCCACAAGGAACTTAGACGGACACTATCTCTCTCCACCTGTCAATCACCCAAACCTGCCTGGATTTATCTTTCACTGGCCTCCTCCCCTGCACCTCCTCCCCTGGTATCCAGACCAGGTCCCTGCAGTCAGGCTGGTATCCAGACCAGGTCCCTGCAGTCAGGCTGGTATCCAGACCAGGTCCCTGCAGTCAGGCTGGTATCCAGACCAGGTCCCTGCAGTCAGGCTGGTATCCAGACCAGGTCCCTGCAGTCAGGCTGGTATCCAGACCAGGTCCCTGCAGTCAGGCTGGTATCCAGACCAGGTCCCTGCAGTCAGGCTGGTATCCAGACCAGGTCCCTGTAGTCAGGCTGGTATCCAGACCAGGTCCCTGCAGTCAGGCTGGTATCCAGACCAGGTCCCTGCAGTCAGGCTGGTATCCAGACCAGGTCCCTGCAGTCAGGCTGGTATCCAGACCAGGTCCCTGCAGTCAGGCTGGTATCCAGACCAGGTCCCTGCAGTCAGGCTGGTATCCAGACCAGGTCCCTGCAGTCAGGCTGGTATCCAGACCAGGTCCCTGCAGTCAGACTGGTATCCAGACCAGGTCCCTGTAGTCAGACTGGTATCCAGACCAGGTCCCTGCAGTCAGGCTGGTATCCAGACCAGGTCCCTGCAGTCAGGCTGGTATCCAGACCAGGTCCCTGCAGTCAGACTGGTATCCAGACCAGGTCCCTGTAGTCAGGCTGGTATCCAGACCAGGTCCCTGTAGTCAGACTGGTATCCAGACCAGGTCCCTGCAGTCAGGCTGGTATCCAGACCAGGTCCCTGCAGTCAGACTGGTATCCAGACCAGGTCCCTGCAGTCAGGCTGGTATCCAGACCAGGTCCCTGCAGTCAGACTGGTATCCAGACCAGGTCCCTGTAGTCAGACTGGTATCCAGACCAGGTTTCCTGCAGTCAGACCAGGTCCGGTTCCTAAAGCAGTCGTCAGAAGACAGTTCTGAGGCTCATCTTTGACATGTTGGATTACAGCTGACAGGTTGGGTTGCAAGGGTTCGCACTCCTCGTTTAGCGTAATCCCTGTGTGTTTGTGTGTGTGTGTGTGTGAGTCTGTGTGTGTGTGTTAGCGTGTGTGTGTGAGTCTGTGTGTGTGTGATCCCCAGCTCAGTAAAATGTTTATTGATTTCTTTAGCGCAGGTGCAAACTGAACTGCAAACTTTGGGCTTTAATCTACATATCAACCCTCTCTGGGTTTTCCCCGAGGCTTTCTTTTATTAATATATTCCCAAAACTCCCACCAACTCTCTACCGCTCCAAAAGCAAATCGATATTAGCATGTCAACTAGAATTTTCCTTCAATGCTGACAAACGCACTGTACACACACACACACACACACACACACACATACACACACACATACACACCTTCTCGCTACACACACACATAAACACACTCTGTGCACACACACTCAGTTCAGAGAAAAGTGTGTCGGTGTGTCAGATCGTTCTGTTCTGCAGATTAAAACTGGTTTACTGATTCAGACATCTGTAGCAGTGTACACACACACGTACACAATCACACATACACACACACACACACACAGACACACAGACACACCGGCTTCTCTAAACTGTGGACAATGTTTGTCCAGTAGTACACTACTGTTTTCAGTCTAGCTTTGAATCCAAAATACCACATCACGTCTTCACCTTCATCAAAGTAGAACATGGACAGTTTTTCTTTCTGGATCTATTGCTGAATGTCTAATTTAACGGTCAACATTCTGAAATGGTTGACATACAACAAACCTACAAAAAACAACATAAGGTGGCAATTAGTGGCAAAGGCCAAGTTCACACCCATAATGTCCCATAACACCCAGTTCACACCCATAATGTCCCATAACACCCAGTTCACACCCATAATGTCCCATAACACCCAGTTCACACCCATAATGTCCCATAACACCCAGTTCACACCCATAATGTCCCATAACACCTAGTTCACACCCATAATGTCCCATAACACCCAGTTCACACCCATAATGTAACACCCCATAATAACACCCAGTTCACACCCATAATGTCCCATAACACCCAGTTCACACCCATAATGTCATAATGTCCCATAACACCCAGTTCACACCCATAATGTCCCATAACACCCAGTTCACACCCATAATGTCCCATAACACCCAGTTCACACCCATAATGTCCCATAACACCCAGTTCACACCCATAATGTCCCATAACACCCAGTTCACACCCATAATGTCCCATAACACCCAGTTCACACCCATAATGTCCCATAACACCCAGTTCACACCCATAATGTCCCATAACACCCAGTTCACACCCATAATGTCCCATAACACCCAGTTCACACCCATAATGTCCCATAACACCCAGTTCACACCCATAATGTCCCATAACACCCAGTTCACAACCACAATGTCCCATAACACCCAGTTCACAACCACAATGTCCCATAACACCCAGTTCACACCCGTAATGTCCCATAACACCCAGTTCACACCCGTAATGTCCCATAACACCCAGTTCACACCCATAATGTCCCATAACACCCAGTTCACACCCATAATGTCCCATAACACCCAGTTCACACCCATAATGTCCCATAACACCCAGTTCACACCCATAATGTCCCATAACACCCAGTTCACACC
>CM055729.1:27191275-27340428 GCA_029465975.1 Dallia pectoralis
CACACACAGTCTCTGACACAGTCTGTAACACAAAGTCTTTAACACACATTATTATATAATTTAGTTTTCAGTTTTTTGAAGCGTGTGTAGCTGTTTTTTGTCTGTGTTTTTTTTTATTTAGCTGCGAGCAAAGATAAGAGTGAGAGAGGATGTGGAGGAAACAGAGGACGTATTCGGATGTAAGCTTCAGAAATTATTTACAGGCTTACAGGGTCTCACCTTTCAGTAAACGTTAAGGAAACATTTAAGAGCGCTTAGAATGAACCTTGACTGAATAAAAAGTGAAATAGAATAGAAAGTGAGCTCAAACTACCTTTCTTAAACTTTTCCATAACTTGGCATAATGCAACTACTGAAAAAATGACCTTTAAAACCAACTTTTATCTGTCAGGGAGCTTTAATTCCCAGCCTCAACCCTCTCTCTTTAGCCAAAACAAAACCATTTGTGTCTGAAAGAGGTGTCCCGTCTGATGTGTTTCTGTCATGCTGTCTTAGATTTTGTTGGAGCTGACACTCTGACTTAGCTCTTCAAAGCTTTGTGATTGAACGATAATTTGGAGCATGGAGAAGGCAAAATGAGACAGAAAGAGAGATACATTAACACTGAGGTGATAATATTACATTTAATATATTCCACGACACTCACCCCCTCTGTCTCTGGCTTTCTCATTCTCACTCTCTCTGCTTTCCTCTGTTCTTTCTCTCCTCTTTCCTCGCTCTTTCCCTCTTCTCTTTCCCTCTTCTCTTTCTCTCTTTTTCCCTCTTCTCTTTTACTCTTTCTTTTCCTCTCTCTTGCTCCCTCTTTGTTTCCTGTCCAGATACCTCGGTTTGATATACTAAACCAGTAATGTTTGATGATCCATCAAACCTTTTATACAGCAAAATGTAAACATTACAATAACACAGTGTATCTACGGAACACCCCTAGCATAGATGAGAACTACTGCAGATAGGTCCCTATGAATGTAGTGTTTATATATGTCAGCTGACAGGGTATTCAGCCAACCAGGAATATGTCCTGAACTGTATGTCAAAGGAATGTATCCATCAGAAATGAGTATGTTGCTAAACATTACATGTTATGTGTGGATAGGAAGATATGAGAAGTCTATGTACTTATTTGTAGTTAAGACTCTATATTTGACACTCTGTATTTGACACTCTGTATTTGACACTGTGTATTTGACACTCTGTATTTGACACTGTGTATTTGACACTCTGTATATGACACTCTGTATATGACACTCTGTTTCTGAAACTCTGTATCTGACACTCTGTATTTGACACTCTGTATCTGACACTCTGTATCTGACACTCTGTATCTGACACTCTGTATCTGACACTCTGTATTTGACACTCTGTATCTGACACTCTGTATCTGACACTCTGTATCTGACACTCTGTATCTGACACTCTGTATCTGACACTGTGTATTTGACACTCTGTATCTGACACTCTGTATCTGACACTCTGTATCTGACACTCTGTATTTGACACTCTGTTTCTGACACTCTGTATTTGACACTCTGTATCTGACACTCTGTATCTGACACTCTGTATTTGACACTCTGTATCTGACACTCTGTATCTGACACTCTGTATCTGACACTCTGTATCTGACACTCTGTATCTGACACTCTGTATCTGACACTCTGTATTTGACACTCTGTATCTGACACTGTGTATTTGACACTCTGTATCTGACACTCTGTATCTGACACTCTGTATTTGACACTGTGTTTCTGACACTCTGTATCTGACACTCTGTATCTGACACTCTGTATCTGACACTCTGTATCTGACACTCTGTATTTGACACTCTGTATTTGACACTCTGTATTTGACACTCTGTATTTGACACTCTGTATCTGACACTCTGTTTCTGACACTCTGTATCTGACACTCTGTATTTCACACTCTGTATTTGAAACTCTGTATTTGACACTCTGTATTTGACACTCTGTATCTGACACTCTGTTTCTGACACTCTGTATCTGACACTCTGTATTTGACACTGTGTTTGACACTCTGTTTCTGACACTCTGTATTTGACACTCTGTATCTGACACTCTGTTTCTGACACTCTGTATTTGACACTCTGTATCTGAGACGGTATCTAACCTCTATGTCTGACCCTCTGTACCTGTAGTTTTACAGTTAGCGGGGAACTTTTAATATTGCATTCTTCCGTACGAGTTGTGCCATAAGACGCAATAACCCCGAGACTGGCAGTTTACCATAGCGGACTAATATGTCTGTATTTCCGAATAGCGGGTATTAACAGGGAAGACGTATGCATATGTATGTCTGATATATCATCCCTTCTCTCTGTGTCACTGGTTAAATTGGGCCCGAGGCAGACAAGACAGCTTGGCTCAGGAGTTTGCCAGTGTAATTGCTTTTTCTCTCCACTTTTTTTCATGCTCATTAGGACTCCAGAGCATTAGTGTACAAATCTGCTCCGAATCAGTGGCTCAGTGTGGAAACAAACCTGTGGTCCGAACTGCTGCTGGTTCAGGAACCCTGTTTCTTATAAAGTTCTCATTAAGATGACACGGGTACACAGACACGCACACACACGCTCGCACACACACACACACGCACACACACACACGCGCACACCAAAACATACCAAAATGCAACTGCTGATAATATGGCACACACACTCACTGAAACCTACACACATGTAGGTAACACCCACACACACACACACACACACACACACACAGACGCATAGACAAATTGAACACTCACAGGATGAAACACACACTCGAGTAACACACAAGCACACGCACACACAGACATTGAAATACCACTCCAAAAAGCATGCAGACACACAAATGAGCCCTTGTGCCCAATCAGAAGGGTGTAAATTATCTGTGAACGGCTCAAAACATTCGAGGGGTATCAATTATTTTGAGAAATGTCAAATGAAATCACTACCGCTATGGCTGACAGAATGTCAAGGGCTGTTGAAATTACCAACTGAGGGCGATTGTTAATGCACTCCAAAAATATATATCAGCTAAGAGTTAGAGACAGACAGAGGGTTAAGAGAGGGAAGAAGAGAAGGAAAAGACTGATAGACAGACAAAAGAGAGAGAGAGAGAGAGAGAGGATGGAAAAGAAGAAAAGGACAGATAGACAGTTAGAACAGAGGGAGAGAGAAAAGAGAAGACAACGAGAACAAAGGAAGAGCACGAGACATGCTAAGCGGATTCCTCAGCGTGTCTGGGAGAGACCTTCATCTTGATCATCACACAGGAGATCCAGTGAGTTCTGAGGTGAGGTCAGAGGTCAACAAGCCTTCAGTTAGCTGAGAACACGTTACTTAGTAACCGTTTCAGTAGAACCATTCTGAATGAGCATTTTCAAAATGTCACAGTGAGACATCAAACAGCTAGAGTTAGTTTGAATGACCATTGTGACTCCATGTGCAATTATAGAACGTGCGTTTGCCTCCTCCGGCTAATGGACTGAAACAAGTTTCACGACCACAGGATTACTTTTAGAGGAAAGAGAAATTGGTCAAGTTGCCAAATTTGAGGAATGTTTTGTAAATTCCCCGGTTTTCCATAAATCCAGTTTGGAGGATTATGGATGCCGTGCTCATTCCAGGAAACGAACAACCAGGATTTGAATTCCCTAGGAGTTTCAACTGGACTCCAACCAAACCACACCCACCGTAACCCGAGCAGGAGGGGACGGACGAGGGAGACGGACGAGTGTGACGGAGAAGAGGGGATGAGTTGGGATGATCCTGCACCCTGGATGGCTCAGGCTCTGGATGAAAGAGAAAACACGTTTTGATTTGTAATTGTTTTCTCTCGCATGTCCCCAAGGCTTGATGGCAAAAATCAGCATGAAAAGATAATTAAAGTGTTTCTGCGCCGAGGATGTGTGCATGAGACTGCATGTGACCCATTTGTTTGTTTGTCTGTTGATTTGCGGCAGAGAGAGAGAGAGAGAGGCCCTGGAGCCACACATATGGAGATGGTTCGATCAGAACTGAGGTCTCCCTCCTCTCCGCCCAATTACACCCAATTACACCCAATTACACCCAATTACACCCAATTACACCCAATTACACCCAATTACGCCCAATTACACCCAATTACGCCCAATTACACAATTACACCCAATTACACCCAATTACACCCAATTACACCCAATTACGCCCAATTACACCCAATTACACCCAATTACACCCAATTACACCCAATTACACCCAATTACACCCAATTACACCAATTACACCCAATTACGCCCAATTACACCCAATTACACCCAATTACACCCAATTACACCCAATTACACCCAATTACACCCAATTACACCCAATTACACCCAATTACACCCAATTACACCCAATTACGCCCAATTACGCCCAATTACACCCAATTACACCCAATTACAATTTATTTCCCCTGCAACTTTCAGTACTTGATGTAAACCCGAGAGTCCCACACTATGTTTTCTGTCATCAAACCAGGTATCTGAATTGATCTGAACATTAGTGGGGGGGGGGACTCTCTTAACCTCCCAATCAACACAACTTTATGCATGACACTTCCTTAACCCACCTGGTCATACCTGCCCTTGTCCACCTGGTTGTGAATCTAACATGGATTGTGTCCAAAGACTCTGTACTCACCTGTATTTATTTACCTGCTAATCATCTGCATGTTTACCTCGGAGTCTGACTCCTTCTCTCCTCCTCTCTCCTACTCTCTCCTCCTCTCTCCTCCTCTCTCCTCCTCTCCTCCTCTCCCTCCTCCTCTCCTCCTCTCCTCCTCTCTCCTCCTCCCCTCCTCTCTCCTCCTCTCCTCCTCTCCTCCTCTCTCTCCTCCTCTCTCCTCCTCTCTCATACTACGTTCTGATTCTACTATAGTTTTTCCCACCAACCGTGCACCTCCTGGTGTTGATTGTTCTTTGGGTTTGTTTCATGCTGGGTTTCTGTGCAAACACTTTTGTGAGGTGCGAGGGTGAAAAAGTGGAGGCGAAGGAGAAAACGAGAATCACTGCAGGGGGTACTTCTGGGGTAGAAGAGCAAAATTCTGTCAGTTGTACATTAACTGAAAAGGTTGGGAACCACTGACATAGGGTAACTAAAAAGAATATATCTCAACCTAACATCTACTTACATAAAACATGTGCAAAGTGTATTTATATATATAATAATGTGTGAGTAATAATGTGTGAGTAATAATGTGTGAGTAATAATGTGTGAGTAATAATGTGTGAGTAATAATATGCAAGTAATGTGTGTGTGTGTGTGTGTGTGTGTGTGTGTGTGTGTGTGTGTGTGTGTGTGTGTGTGTGTGTGTGTGTGTGTGTGTGTGTGTGTGTGTGTGTGTGTGTGTGTGTGTGCGTGTGCGTGTGCGTGTGTGTGTGTGTGTGCGTGTGTGTGTGTGTGTGTGTGCGTGTGCGTGTGTGTATCTGTGTGTGTGTGTGTGTGTGTGATGGAGAGTGTGTGTGTGTGATGGAGAGTGTGTGTGTGTGATGGAGAGTGTGTGTAAGAGATTGTGCTATTCTTGAACCGATGGACGCTGGAGCATCAGACGGTGGAGCAGGTGGAAGAAAAGATTGAGGTGAAGACGTACAAACAGAGAGAAAGAAAGAAAGAGCAAGGGAGAGAGATAGAGAGAGAGAAAGAGAGAGAACAACAAAGAGAGCGAGGGGGAATGAAAAAAGAGGAAGTCAGATTGTATTTCCACTAAGAGCTTTGAAGACAGACGTCTCAATCTGGTCTGGTCCCAGAGGAGAGCTGCATTCTCCCCTGAAACCTCTTTGCCTGGAATATCTAACCACTCTCCTTCCCACAGCGACAGGTGTTAAGCACAGAGATCTAAGATGTCTCTCTGGCTCCACAACCACTACACCCCTACACCATCACCCCTACCCCATCACCCCTTCACCATCACCCCTACACCATCACCCCTACCCCATCACCCCTACACCATCACCCCTACCCCATCACCCCTACCCCATCACCCCTCACCCCTACCCCATCACCCCTACACCATCACCCCTACACCATCACCCCTACACCATCACCCCTACACCCATACCACATCACCCCTACACCATCACCCCTACACCATCATCATCACCCCTACTCCCACCCCTACACCATCACCCCTACCCCATCACCCCTACACCATCACCCCTACCCCATCACCCCTACCACATCACTCCTACACCATCGCCCCTACACCATCGCCCCTACACCATCACCCCTACCCCATCACCCCTACCACATCACTCCTACACCATCACCCCTATCCCATCACACCTACACCATCACACCTACACCATCACGCCAGAGAAAGAAGGACAGATAGATGGAGTTGGCAAGAGGGGCGGGGGTCGGTGGGAGTTCTGGGAAAATGTTGAGCCGTTCAGTTCAGTCGCCCCGCGGGCATGAACACTGAAATGAAAGGGACGTAAGGTGTATCTGTGTTGTTTTGTGTGTGTGTGTGTATGTGTCTGTGTGTGTCTGTGTGTGTGTGTGTCTGTGTCTGTGTGTGTGTGTGTGTGTGTCTGTGTGTGTGTGTGTGTGTGTGTGTGTGTGTGTGTGTGTGTGTGTGTGTGTGTGTGTGTGTGTGTGTGTGTGTGTGTGTGTCTGTGTGTGTGTGTGTGTGTGTGTGTGTGTGTGTGTGTGTGTGTGTGTGTGTGTGTGTGTGTGTGTGTGCATGTGTGTGTGTAGCTAAGGTCCCTTCCGCATCAGTATCTAAGTTGGTCTGTTTTCTCACCTTGCCCTGTGGGTAAACCTTGTAGTGTGTTCCTCTCTGAGACTTTAACACGACTGGAGACTGAACTGGTTAGCTATTATTCTACCTTTATCCAGTCTCCCAAAGCCCCATTTGCTGGAACTCAATTGTATTTACAGATTTCAAGGCTTCTTACGTCTGTAATTTTTGCCTTGAAATTAATTTTTCCTTATTAAAATTCTCCAAGCAGCTACTGCTTGCGGGTGTATTTAAATCCTTATATAAGCGTCGCAGCTGTTCCTGGATACTGGCATCGGGTTGGGATCTTTAACTGGCTGGTACGTCTTTCCAGACCCTACCTGGAGGTGGCAAAACCTCTCACCTGGCAAGGAATCGGTTGATTGGGAGTGTGTTGATTAAGAGGCAGACCTCAGAGTTAATCAACCAACCTGACAATAAGTCTAGCTGGGCTTTGTAGTCATTTGTCCCTGAGCTTGAGAAGGTGCTTTCACAAATGACTCCATTATGCACAGAACCCTTTCAGACGGTCTGGTCTCTCTCCTCTCCAGCTTGTGAGGAACTTTTGTACCGTACTCTTTGTCCCATCGCTTGTTTACTTCATCTTGATAATCAACCATGATCATTTACAATAATTACTGAATGAGGCATGATGAGGTGTTGTTTCCACACACTCTGGACTGACTGACGTTGTCGTTAGATACGGTGAACATGGCGAAATCTGAACAATATAAGAGACAGAGCTGGTCTGTTTAAAAGGCTTGGAGATCTCTGTCACGATTGGTGTGGTGGCGTTGCTACACGGACATATTTCGGTGATGCACTTCCTTGTTTCACTTCCGTGTTTACGTTTGTCTCACGGCTGTTTGCACTTATAATCAATGGGATATAAGAGGGTCGCGAGCAGTGCACTCATTGCTTCGCATTGTTACATGTCACACGTTATTTTAGAGGTGAGTGTGTTCTACTACTGTTGTCATTATATGGGATTTGTGTAAGACGCTATATGCGCACCTTTTGTTTCATGTCAACAGTTTAGTGTTTGTCGCCGTTTACGGTTTGTTTTAAGTTCGTGTCTTTAAATAAACCTGTCAAAACGGATATACGACTCTGCACATGGCTTCCTCACGCACTACACCTTGGACGGACCGTGACAGAATGCGAAGCCCACAAAGAAGCCAGCGGAGCCAGCAGACGGTGAGTGGATTCCTCGGGGGGGCAAGCTATAGCGCCCCGAAGGATGAAGCTCACCGTCGCACCACGGAGCAGTGGGACTGGGGTAAGCCGGAGACGCCCGAAGAGGAGTATAGGCGCCTCCGTGCTTACTTCGGGTATGAGCCACCGATGCAGCTATCAGGGCCGATTACATCGGGTCCGCGGTCCCTCCCGGAGGAAGGCAAGAGGGCACCCCGAAGGCGTCCCAAGAAGGTTTTTGGGGGGGAGCTAAGGAGGTGTTCCGGGAGGACCGCGGAGAGAGCACCCACGGTCCTGGTGCTGCAGGAACGGCCCCCACTGCTCCGGGGCTGCAGACAGGGGAGGGAAACCCCTGGAGCTACAGCCACTACCCCCGCCGTGGGAAGACCCTTTTCTGCCGCCGACGACAGGGACAGAAAACCCCGGAGGGGTTGGATGAACAGCCCTCAGCTGTTATTAGGACGTGGTGGAGGACATGGCTGGAGCTACAGCCACAAACCCCGCAGTGGGAAGACCCTTTTCGGCCACCGACGTCAGGGACAGAAAAACCCCCGGAGGGGTTGGATGATCAGCCCTCGGCTGTTATTAGGACGTGGTGGAGGACATGGCTGGATTTCCAAGAGCCAGCGCCTGAGATGGTCGCCACCACGCCTGCGCCCGAGATGGTCGCCACCATGCCAGCGCCCAAGATGGTTGCCGCCGTCTCGCCAGCGTCCACGATGGCTCCCGCCGTCACGCCAGCGCTCAAGATGGCTGTTGCTGTCACGCCAGCGCTCAAGATGGCTGCCGTCATCCCGCCAGCGCCCAAGATGGCTGCCGCCGTCACGCCAGCGTCCACGATGGCTCCCGCCGTCCCGCCAGCGCTCAAGATGGCTGTTGCCGGCACGCCAGCGCTCAAGATGGCTGCCGTCGTCCCGCCGGCGCTCAAGATGGCTGTTGCCGTCACGCCAGCGCCCACGATGGCTCCCGCCGTCACGCCAGCGTCCAAGATGGCTACCGTCGTTCCGCCAGCGCCCAAGATGGCTCCCGTCGTCCCGCCAGCGCTCAAGATGGCTGTGGCTGTCACGCCAGCGCCCAAGATGGCTGCCACCGTCACGCCAGTGTCCACAATGGCTGCCGCATCGCCGCCCACAATGGCTGCCGCATCGCCGCCCACAATGGCTGCCGCATCGCCGCCCACAATGGCTGCCGCATCGCCGCCCACAATGGCTGCCGCATCGCCGCCCACAATGGCTGCCGCATCGCCGCCCACAATGGCTGCCGCACGCCGCCCACATTGGCTGCCGCACGCCGCCCACTAAGGCGCGCCGCACGCCGCCCACGATGGCCGCCGCCACGCTACGCCACGACGCCACGACTACGCCACGATGGCCGCCGCCACGACTACGCCACGATGGCCGCCGCCACGACTACGCTCACGATGGGCCGCCACGACTACGCCACGATGGCCGCCGCCACGACTACGCCACGATGGCCGCCGCCACGACTACGCCACGATGGCCGCCGCCACGACTACGCCACGATGGCCGCCGCCACGACTACGCCACGATGGCCGCCGCCACGACTACGCCACGATGGCCGCCGCCACGACTACGCCACGATGGCCGCCGCCCGCCACGACTACGCTCACGATGGCCGCCGCCACGACTACGCCACGATGGCCGCCGCCACGACTACGCTCACGATGGCCGCGCTACGCCACGATGGCCGCCGCCACGACTACGCTCACGATGGCCGCCGCCACGACTACGCCACGATGGCCGCCGCCACGCCACGATGGCCGCCGCCGCCGCCATGGCCGCCGCCACTACGGCCACGATGGCCTCCGCCACCACTACGCCACGACGGCGGACTCTGAGCCGCACAAGACGGCGGACTCTCACACGACGGCGGACTCTGAGCCGCACAAGACGGCGGACTCTCAGCCGCACTAGATGGCGGTCTCTCTGCCGCACTAGATGGCGGCCTCTCAGCCACCGAGGCCTTTTCAGGGCTGGACCTGCGGTCCTGGACTGACCCTTTTGGGTTTGACTGCGGGTTCTCTCCCTGTTGCTCCCTTGTCTTGGTTTTGTGTTTCCGTTCGGCTATCTGGGGAGCTAGCCTTTTAGTGGGGGATACTGTCACGATTGGTGTGGTGGCGTTGCTACACGGACATATTTCGGTGATGCACTTCCTTGTTTCACTTCCGTGTTTACGTTTGTCTCACGGCTGTTTGCACTTATAATCAATGGGATATAAGAGGGTCGCGAGCAGTGCACTCATTGCTTCGCATTGTTACATGTCACACGTTATTTTAGAGGTGAGTGTGTTCTACTACTGTTGTCATTATATGGGATTTGTGTAAGACGCTATATGCGCACCTTTTGTTTCATGTCAACAGTTTAGTGTTTGTCGCCGTTTACGGTTTGTTTTAAGTTCGTGTCTTTAAATAAACCTGTCAAAACGGATATACGACTCTGCACATGGCTTCCTCACGCACTACACCTTGGACGGACCGTGACAATCTCAGTACACGTTTGCTTGTGTGGGTGTGGTTCTCCCTCGAGATGTGGAATCTCATTCTGAACCAGGTTCTTACAGAACCACAACAATTCCAGCATGAGAACATTGTTCTGATTATCTTGTATATATACTTTTCGGAAAGATGTCAACTTAAATGTCACGTTTCACAGTGAAAATTACAAACTTAAAATGCCTCTAGAGAGCTAAAACACACTACAAACATTATGTTTTGTGCATTGTCAGAATGTTCCCCAGCAGACAGTGTGTTCCAGTTAAGATCCCCTCATCCTGGATCAGGAACACACCTGAACACTGTAAAACATCATCTCCTCCCAGGTTCTCCTGTTCTGAAGATGGAGGGGCCATCATATTAACATAAAGGTATTCCATTGGTCCATAATTAGCTGGTCACCAATCAGACCTTAAATACAAACTGCCCATGTTTGTGGTTTGTGGTACGATACACAGTGGAAGTTTTAATTGGCATCATCATTCCCGGAACGTGTCCTGTATACTAGTGGATAAGAGAAATTAATAATCCAAATGTGGTTTTACAGCATCAGCTGCAGGCGTGTGTTTACAACTCAAGCAGCTACCAACAGAGTCTATCCACTCCTCATTGCTTGTTCTCAAACCTTGACAAAGATGTAGGAAAGCAGAAAATACCACAAGTAAATATAAGGCACATCTAAAGGTCTGGTTAGATTAGAAGGTAAGTGAACAATCAGTTATTTTAGTCAACGTGGAGGATGGAAGAGAAATGAGCAGAAGTGAAGACCTGAGCAACACTGACCAGGACCAAAGTGTTATGGCCAGACGATTGGGTCAGTTATCTTTGAAACGATTATTGGGTGCTTCCAGTCAGATAAGTGCCAACCAACTGTGGTCCGAGGAGGGATAAACCGGTAACTGGGTGTTGGGTGCCCAAGGCCCATTGGGTCAGAACCGACGGCAGGGTTAAAAAAAAACTAGAAAAACTCCAAATATATCTCCCACAGGGACATCTTGAAAAGAAGTCCAAATTCCGATCACACTGCTTCCTCAACCAGGAGGTTTACGCCGGAGGAGAACGCGCTGCCCAGCTTACAACCTCAATTAAGCTTTGCAATAGCTCTACATACCACCAGGAGTCACTAGAGGCAACAAGTCAGGACAGTCAGAGAGTCCCTGGACAGCACTCAGGCAAACTGCAATTCCCTATGCCGACCCCGGGCCGTGTCAAAATGTTCTAATCAGGAATCAAACACCCAGCGGGAACGATGCTGTTATCGTGGTAGACAGTATCTGAGGCCAGAGCACCACCACAGCCACAGCCTTGTTAGTCTGGGTATATTCACATATTCACACACACACTCTTGCTTTCTTTCTCACACTCACTCTCTCTCTCTCTTTCTGTGTCTTTCTGTCTTTACAACACACACACACACAGCAATGAAATTTGAGTTTGTGTGTGTGTGTGTGTGTGTGTCTGTGTGTGTGTGTGTGTGTGTGTGTGTGTGTGTGTGTGTGTGTGTGTGTGTGTGTGTGTGTGTGTGTGTGTGTGTGTGTGTGTGTGTGTGTGTGTGTGTGTGTGTGTGTGTGTGTGTGTGTGTGTGTGTGTGTGTGTGTGTGTGTGCGTGACCATGCGGCAGACTTGCACACAGATAAGAGAGTCAGGATGGAGTGACTCTCACGTTAAACTGACGAACCCACCGAAAATAAACGGCACAGTATATAAAAAAATGGAAGGGAATAACGGACAGGCAAGCAATCTGGCAGTTCTGGCAAATACCAGAAAAGCCAGATGATCTTCCATTGCGGTGAGCAGGTAAAACTAATATTTCTAAATCATCATTATGAGGTTTCATGGATTTGACAGGCGGTTGGCCCATGTGAGTGTTTTGTATTACCTTTTAATTGTTGTTGTAGAACAGGAACAGTATTAATTGGTTTGACTAAACAGTTGCCAACCAAGATGGACTGGATTGATAATCGCGATTGGCTGAAGTGACGTGTTCAAATTCAAGTACAAGCGTGCCGCAAGATATCGGACCCGATCTGACTGAAAAAATGTGGTGGCGATAAAGTACCAGTAGCAGCCTAGCATTTGCTGCTTGTTAGCCCGCACATTTTGTAGCATCATAATGTTCAACAGGCTGTTTAGTTGGCTTAATAAGAGAAGATATGATGGAACGTATCCACTAGGCTAATTTTCAATAGCAAGTCAACAACATACAGTATCTCACAAAAGTAAGTACACACCTCAAATATTTGATTATATCTTTTCATGTGACAACACTGATGAAATGACACTACAATCTAAAGTAGTGTACATACTGCTTAGGAAAATGGCTAATTGGGCCCAATATGTACATTTTCACATATGGGTGTACTCACATTGTACTCACTTTTGTTGCCATTGGTTCAGACATTAATGGCTGTGTGTTGAGTTATTTTGAAGGGACAGCATATGTACACTTTTATACAAGCTGTACACTCACTACTTCCAGATCAAGATCATCTGAGCAGATACAGAGCATCCGATCAGATCCATCCCATCAAATCACACACAGAGAAAGCTTTGCTTATGTGATTTTGATCCATGTTGGATTCAGTTACAGCTTTTGGACAGACGACCTCCCATTCCCTACGTATTCAGTTCTCTGATGGACAGTTGTGTAGGTTCTGAGTCACCAAATCAGCTCTGAACTGTAATGACGCCAGCTACATGGTTTAGTGATGGCATGAGGTTCTTCTGTTTAAAACCTGTTATTGAATTTTGACGAGTATGGTGTCTGGCATTGTGGCCCCAAAAAAGCCTCCCCATTAACTAATCTCCCCAGAGCACATTGTTCCTGTAGTAATGTTCTCTACCCAGCTGTTGTCTGGTTGCTTTCAATTGTGTTTTTTAGTCATTCCGTCAGCTATCGGACTGAATTGGCTGAGAACACCATTTTCTCCATATATTAAATGGTGTACTTTGAATCGCTCGGAAATGTCTTTGTAAACCCTCCCAGACTCGCAGGCATCTGTAATCTCTCTTCTGAGAGCGTTATGTGGGTCTTCTGATCGTGGCATAATGTGCTACCACCTGCCCTCATGGTTAAAACCAAACCCATATTAATACTCACAGAGAACTGCAAGACTCTCGTCTAGACTAGCTACATGCACCACAGAGCCTGGGAACACGCTAACCTCTCAATGTCCCGCTGTCCCTCATCCACCGTTGCCTTGGAGATGAATCGGATAGCCCTGTCACGGTGACTCGGCGGTGCCGTGAAGGTTACCGCGAAGACCGGGTAGCCAGTGTGTCCTCGGGTGCCAGTGATGTCAGCCGGTGTGATGTGTGAGCCGTTAGCCGCGCTGCGCCCTGGCACTGCTCCGATGCTGATTGGCTGAGCATAAACTGTGTGGAGCTACGCTGTTTATGTCATCAGATTGCTCCGATGCTGATTGGCTGAGCATAAACTGTGTGGAGCTACGCTGTTTATGTCATCAGATTGCTCCGATGCTGATTGGCTGAGCAGAAACTGTGGGGAGCTACGCTGTTTATGCCATCAGATTGCTCCGATGCTGATTGGCTGAGCAGAAACTGTGTGGAGCTACGCTGTTTATCTCATCAGATTGCTCTGATGCTGATTGGCTGAGCAGAAACCGTGTGGAGCTTCGCTGTTTATGTCATCAGATTGCTCCGATGCTGATTGGCTGAACAGAAACCGTGTGGAGCTACGCTCATATTGCCACTTCCAGGAAGCCAATAGAGCGTGGAGAAGTGAAGCTATTAGTTTGTTTATATGTCTGTTTATTTCATTCTGGAAAATGATTCAGCAAATCAGGTTGTGTGCCCTGGGTCATTGGTATGTTTAGCTGTTATTATCTTCATACAGTTAATAAGAAAATCGGATCTTCTGGGACATTTTGATGTTTTTGGGTTAGAGTTAGTCTAGTTTTGGCCTATTTGTTGGGTTCAGGATCAAAGTTAGAGCTGGGGTCAGTGTAACAACATTGCTTCCAGATCTTGTCTCAATTAAGTTGTAAAAATGTGTCTCAATTAGTTATTTTTCTTTCATAGTGACATGCCAGTTAACTAAGGTTGGTCTCTGATCTGAGTGTTTTGGTACGTATGACCAGGTTACCACATTGTGTACAAGCCTGGACTTAATATAGACGTAGCTAATACATCTCCTGACTGCTACAGAACTGCTGTCCACAGTACCGTGGGGAAACTAACAAGCCCTGTGCAACTCAAACCTTTTGGAAAACCAGCAGTTTCCAAGGTGACGTGAAGAGATTTTAAGGTATGGCTTTGCAAGACTAGGGCTAGAATTATGGGTCAGGAATTAAGTTAAGGCCCGTGTTTACAATTTTTTGTGTGTGTGTGTGGTTGTGTGTCTGCGTGTTTGTGCTTGTTAGTTTTTGTGGTAAATAGTTCCTGCAGGTGATATAGCTGATATAACTGTTTGAGGAATCAAACAATGTGACAACACTGCCCCCTATAGGGGAAATATATAGTATAACTGAACACGAGAAAGCCTTTTCAATAGGGCTCTGTGGTTGCGTTGTCGTATTATCTATAATAATTTATACGATCGACAAACATACATTCATGCTACGCTAAAACACACATACATGAAAACCCACACTTCCTGTATCACACACGCATACCTGCAGTAATTCACACACACACCCGCTTCTCTGTCACCTCCTCCCTGTCCCCCCCTCTCTGTCCCCTCCTCTCTGTCCCCTCCTCTCTTTCCCCTCTCTCTGTCCCCTGCTCTCTGTCCCCCCCTCTCTGACCCCTCCTCTCTGTCACCTCCTCTCTGTCCCCTCCTCTCTGTCCCCTCCTCTCTGTCACCTCCTCTCTGTCACCTCCTCTCTGTCCCCTCCTCTCTGTCCCCCCCTCTCTGTCCCCTCCTCTCTTTCCCCCTCCTCTCTGACCCCTCCTCTCTGTACCCTCCCTCTCTGTCACCTCCTCTCTGCCCCCCTCTCTGTCCCCTCCTCTCTGTCACCTCCTCTCTGTCCCCCCTCTCTGTCCCCTCCTCTCTGTCCCCTCCTCTCTGTCACCTCCTCTCTGTCCCCCTCTCTGTCCCCTCCTCTCTGTCCCCTCCTCTCTGTCCCCTCCTCTCTGTCACCTCCTCTCTGCCCCCCTCTCTGTCCCCTCCTCTCTGTCCCCTCCTCTCTGTCCCCTCCTCTTCTCTGTCACCTCCTCTCTGTCACCTCCTCTCTGTCACCTCCTCTCTGTGTCCCCCCTCTCTGTCCCCTCCTCTCTCCCCCCTCCTCTCTGTCCCCCATCTCTGCCCCCACCTTCTCCTCTCCATATACCCCCCTCTCTGTCCTCTCCTCTCTGTCCCCCCTCTCTGTCACCTCCTCTCATTCCCCCCCTCCTCTATGTCCCCTCCCCTCTTTCCCCCCTCTCTGCCCCCATCCCCAATCTGAGTGGGAGAGACACACTCTGCAGATGGAAACGACTGAAATGATGAGGACTGGAAAAAAACAGAGAAACATACTCCTAAAGGATGTTATACAATTGAACACAACACTCTGTGTGTGTGTGTGTGTGTGTGTGTGTGTGTGTGTGTGTGTGTGTGTGTGTGTGTGTGTGTGTGTGTGTGTGTGTGTGTGTGTGTGTGTGTGTGTGTGTGTGTGTGTGTGTGTGTGTGTGTGTGTGTGTGTGTGTGTGTACCCCCAACACTACCTACTGTCAGTCCGAGGTATTTGGTTTCCGTTTTGTTTGTTTTGTTTGTCTATGTACTTTCAAACCCTATCATTGCTGTTTGCAATCGCAGGTCCCTGATTGATGATGTCGTAGCTCTGCTTCTGGCTTCATGGCTTCTCTGTGTGTTAAGGAGTGTGGAAAGTGTTGTAGGTTTCACATTATCTACACTGTTTGTTTCATCGTTATTATACAGTCACACACAGACACACACATTCATACACACGCACTCACACACACACACACATACACATGGATACATATACAGAAATACAGACACAACGTATTTTAATTCATTTTCAATATTGAATTCATACAAACATTTACACGCACTCACACACAGACTTGTTCTACAAGTTCTCTCATTGTCTCAACCAGACTAATGAAGGAACGAATAATGGCACAGGTTCTCCGAATTACCTCTTGGGCATTGATTGGTTTGCTCAGGCACATCTCGTCTCGCCTCGCCATTTCATCCCTAGAAACTAAGATCATCAGAGCGACACACAAGACACCTCCCCAATTTTTCCCAGCTATTTCCAACAGCCTCTGATTGCGAGGCCTATAACACAATAAGCGCTGGAGAGCCTAATGTCTGGTTAGGTGACACGGGAACTTGAAGGACATTGATCTGTGGAGGACTTGAGATTGCCTGGTTCAGCGTAACAGCTCTGGGTGTGAGCACTGAAGCAGGAGATGTCTGAGTGCGATTATTCCCCCTGTAATAGGGCCTATTAGACCTGGTTTCATTATGGACGGGGGATTGTCTCGGCCAGCTCCTCAACCTTAACCATCGTATTCGGTTGGTACAAAAGGGTAGAAAACGCCGTAGCACAAAAGGGTAGAAAACGTTGTGGTACAAAAGGGTAGAAAACGCCGTAGCACAAAAGGGTAGAAAAAGTTGTGGTACAAAAGGGTTGAAAACGTCGTAGCACAAAGTTTTAGCAGACTGCCACTCTCACACAGTTGTCCAAAAGGGTTGTTTAGTTCGCTTTGGTTAACCTGGTGTTATTATATGATGACAGAAAGAGTTTATAGACCCTGAGAGATTATATACCCTGAGAGATTATATACACAGAGAGATTATATACCCAGAGAGATTATATACCCAGAGAGATTATATACCCAGAGAGATTATATACTCAGAGAGATTATAGACACAGAGAGATTATATACTCAGAGAGATTATATACTCAGAGAGATTATAGACACAGAGAGATTATAGACACAGAGAGATTATAGACACAGAGAGATTATATAGCCAGAGAGATTATATACTCAGAGAGATTATATACCAAGAGAGATTATATACCCAGAGAGATTATATACCCAGAGAGATTATATACCCATAGAGATTATATACTCAGAGAGATTATATACCCATAGAGATTATATACTCAGAGAGATTATATACTCAGAGAGATTATATACCCATAGAGATTATATACTCAGAGAGATTATAGACACAGAGAGATTATAGACACAGAGAGATTATAGACACAGAGAGATTATAGACACAGAGAGATTACAAACACAGATATTATAGACACAGAGAGATTATATACCCAGAGAGACAGACACAGTCTGAAAGTAGGAAAAGGGAACCAACAGAACTCTTAAATATTCAATTATATAAAATATAATGTCAAACAGTAGCCATGCTAACTGAGGTCAACGTCGCTAGTATCTCAGGGTGCAGGAAGACTTTTGCCACGTTAACTGAGGTCAGCGTTATAGAATACTTAGAGGTGTGATAAGGTTATTTTGTTGCCATGGCGATGGTTTGTCATCCTGCCCTTTAGCTCATCCAGCGCATTTGTGCGAGTTTGGTTGTGAATTTAATCTGGGCTTGTACATCATTAGACTGACCTTTAAATAGATGACATTAAGTCATGACATTAAGTCAGGTTAATGATCAGTTATAACCTCCAGGCATGACGGTGGCCGAACCTTAGCATGACTCGTCCTGCAGTCATCTCTCTTTGGACCGTTGGACCAGATTTCGGCTGCTTGGGCGCTGTCTAATTCTATCAATTAGAGACTCAGATCCACCTCAGGACATGATAACGCGCTGGATACAAACGTAGCCATCTTCTCTCTCTTCCCCCACTCTCACTCTCTTTCATCTTATTGGAGAACATATAATCACCATGTTATAAACTGCTGTTTATTAGAGACCATGTTATCCATTTTATATCTGATTGACTACTTTTTCTATGTCTTATTCATTTCACCTGAATGGTCATAAGGTTTTGGCTCATCAGTATTATATTGATGCAGGAAGTCTTCTGTCCTTAAGCAGATACTGTGAGAAGCAGAAGACAGGAGAAGAGAAATTAGAACTAAGAGAAATAAAAAGGTGAGCAGGAAAGAAAGACACAGAAAGAAAGTCCCATTATATTTTTGTAACTTGTGGGCAACTTGAATATTTAATTTGGTTTGACTTTCTTATTTTTATTTTCCAGTTGCCTTGGCAATGTAAAAAAACATGCCAATAAAACAGAAATACTGAGAGAGAGATGCTGTAGAGAAATAATGGTAGAGAGATTATGTAGTGAGATAATGTAGTGATGTAATGGGAGATAGATACTGGGATAGATACTGTAGTGAGATAATGTAGTGATATAATGGGAGATAGATACTGGGATAGATACTGTAGTGAGATAATGTAGTGATATAATGGGAGAGAGATACTGGGAGAGAGATACTGGAAAAGAAAGCATGTGAAACATACAGCTAGATTCGGACCATTTCATCTTGTTTATTGACCCCTTTAAAAAACAATGACAATCTGGAGAGAGAAATGGATGATTTGTCAAACAGCTGACAGTAGTACAGGGTGTCGTTTCCAAATGTTTTGTCTTAACACAGGGACTTTTTTGATGCAGCTGCCCTGTCCGTTCACCCTGTTTCATTTCTTATATCTTAAATGATGTCTGTTTTCTTTTGACCAGCCAAATTGCTCATTCACAATGGAGCACATTTGAATGCATCATTTGTACAAATGTAAGTGCTCTGCCAGGCCTGTTGTAGTGGACACATTGTTAGCACTCCTCGCAGAGTGCCGTCCCGCTAAAAGCTTTTTAGAGCCCAGAGAGGCATCACCAGAGTTAATCACTGGGAATAAATGCACACTACACCCCCAGTTAGTCCCGGGATAACACACAATCATATTCAGTCACTGTCATTACATCTTATTTTGTCTCCGAGACGGGACAACACATAAACAAGCCTGTTCACCTAGCAGTGCTCAACATTCAATGTCATTATCTCACTTTCTGTCTCCTATCTCTCCTCGTTTTGCTCCAATCTCTCCCATTCACTCAGACATATCTCATTTAATCTCTTGCATTCTCTCTATTCTCTTCCACGTCCCAGAATGCACCAGCCTGAGCTGAAGACTGGGCACGTAAAGCAAGCTAAATCTTGATAGCGGACATAGAAGTCCTATTTTCTCCAATCTCTTTGGCTTTAAGCTCCCTTTGAAAGGCTTCGGTCCAGCCTCTGTATGGAGCAGTTTGTAATGGCACTCTTTTAGCAGAGCAGACAGAGATGGTGATATTAACTCTGGTCTCTGGTCAGCCAAAGTGTAGAAAGTGACAGACAGGTAAGAAGGAGAAGGGCAGAAAGTTTGACATGTGGATAATACCTGCGTTTATCCCCTGTTCAGCACCAGAAGACAAACAGCAGTGCTTGACTTTGAGGTAACCAGGTCAAGTCAGACTTGTTTTGTTCCATCAGTCTCTTCAGGTTGCAGGTCATTTCCTGCAAAATAACTGACATCCCACAAACTGCCCGACCAGAGCTAACATTATCCCATGTCAACCTCTGTCAAATGTCCTCTTGGATGTGAGCTCAAATGTTCGCCAGTTTTGGAAATGTATTAGATTTTTTTAATTTCTAACAAATTCTCATCGTAACAAGGAAAAAACTGCCTAGTAGAGCAGGAACACCCAAGTGGAACTGTATATGCCCACCACTATCGTTCACCAAACAATTCACCAAACAATTCACCAAACAATTCACCAAACAATTCACCATAACAATTCACCAAAACAATTCACCAAAACAATTAACCAAGCAATTCTGCCAACAATTCATAGAAACAATTCACCAAACAATTCAAATTCACCACCTCAAGCTCAACCTCGACAAGAAGGAGCTGCTCTTCTTCCGTTCAATATCTGTGCATCACAGTCGACCACATTGGTGTCCTTCCAGCAGGATGACCCAACACAACACCCTCTCTTCTCCACAAGCTTTACGAACCATACATGCTCCTGCAGGTTCATGCCCTCAACTACGTTATTAAATCATAACTCTAACTCACACAGGAAGTCACTTGAGCGCATTTGAAAAAATAAAACCATGGTGCTTGACTACAGATCCGGATGCAGAACTGCCCCTGTCTATCTTAAGACAAAGATCAAACCTTACATTCCTAGCCAAGGTTTTTATTCTGTCATCTCTGCTCTTTTGCCTGTACCAGCCTAAAAGCATCCTTCTGTTCATTCATCCTATTGGTGGAAACAGATTCACCTTAAAGCCACAACGTCTCTCTGACAACTTCCTGAAAAAATCTGAAACCGTACCTTTTTGAAGAGCATCTGAAATAATGTCAGATAATTTTAAACAAACCAGAACTAACTAGTGATGGATACCACACAGGTCACAGTGCATCACTGTGAAAAGTGCTTCATTTGAACAGTATCTGTCCCATCACCTTTGGAACTTAAAATATGGGGAACGACAGTATTCAAACAAATAGTAATCAGTATATAAGAATGTGTGATGTCATGTTGTTTCATGTTTTATCACATATCAATGTAATGTGTTTTAAAAAAAGAATTTTTGATATAAAATGTATGTTTGACCCCGAAAGAATTGTACAAAAAATATAAAACATATATATGAAAAAATAAAGCATGGTGAAACACAAACACAAACACACAGGAAACATTGCATAGAACGATTCTCACAGGACAGTGTGGATTGAAATGCACCCACCCCAACACACACACACACCCCAACACACACACACACACACCCCAACACACACACACCCCAACACACACCCCAACACACACACACACAAACACCCCAACACACACACACACCCCAACACACACACACTTTCTCTTTTACACAGAGGCAAGCCTATTTCCAGACGTGATTCTGGAAGGCCTAACAAATAGCTGTGTGGTCAATCCCAGACAGAGGAAACAATGAATGGACCCAGTTTAAATTAGCAGAGTGGCTGCTGCACACTGAATACCAATACTGTGGTATAGCACATATACATACACATAACTATAAGCACACACACATAAACACACAACCATAAACATACACTAATAAAAACACACAGATATAGACACACACACATAAATACACACAACCATAGACATACACTAATAAAAACACACAGATATAGACATATATAAAATAATGTCCTATGTCTAAAGTGGTCATTATTGTACATTTACTTACACTGTACACTCTGGTCTCTCTTTCTCTCTCTCTCTCTCTCTCTTTCTTCCTCTCCCTCTCTCCCTCTCTCTCGCTCTCTCCTACATGTCCACTGGTCTCTCATGCAGTCTTATCCAGGCTTTCCTCTCTCGCACATTCTGCTTCTCCATTTAATGAAATGAGAAAAGGAGGCAGAGGAGTTAAAGTGTTCATGAAGAAACGTGGAGACAAGGCAGAAGACACGTCATGCTCCAGTGTGATCCATTTAAAGCTATACATCATTCCTTCCAAATCAAATGACGGTCTTGGGAGCCCAGCTCAGAACACACTCCTATTCCCTTTTGGACCTGGGGAACCAAGATAGTCATTTCATTTCCAGTAAATGTAAACCATTCCATTTGGCATCTCTACATCTCTCTCCATCTCTCTCTCTCTATCTCTCTCTCTCCAACTCTCTCTCTCCAACTCTCTCTCTCCATCTCTCTCTCCATCTCTTTCCATCTCTCTCTCCATCCCTTTCCATCTCTCTCCAACTCTCTTTCTCCATCTCTCTCTCTCCATCTCTCTTTCCATCTCTCTCTCTCTCTCTCACTGCATGCTGGGAGTGTGGGCATGTGCTGGGCGTTCGGTGGGTGAGCGTGTGTGCGTGGAGAGTGCTAACAAACTTTTTGTTTGTTGGGTTTTTTCTTTGGCATTTATTCCCCCTTAAAGTTTCTTTTTCGTGCTTTGAGGGTATTTTTCCTGGAGATTACGTGGGGTGTTGGGGATGGCAACCCGGTTGGGGACGCCGTCCTTGTCGCTGCGACATGGGCTCAGGTGCGTTACAGACGCAACAGTCACAGTGGAGGGAGTTCTGGTCGCCGTGGGGGAGAAGGTAGGCTTTGATAATGTGTCATATGCATCTAGGATGAACAGGGCAGTGGTGGTGTTTTTAAAAGAAGAACGGCTTGTTCATGTAATGGTTGAGCACGGAGTGATACTGAACGGTATGTTTTACCAGGTACCACCGTTGTATGCGCCGTCAACACGGGTTACTGTTTCAAATGTGCCGCCATTCATCCCAGATGAATTAATCACTCGCGAGTTAACGCGATATGGCAAGTTCGCCAGCTCTATGAAGATGGTTCCTCTGGGGTGTAAACACCCGGACTTAAAGAGGGTTATGTCGTTTAGGCGACAAGTATTCATGTTTCTTGACTCACCTGAACAGACTTTGGATTTGTCATTTAAAGTTAAATATGAAGACAACATGTGGCGTATGCCAGTACAGGCAGCCAACGATGTTTTGAATGTGGGGATGTCGGACATAAACGTCAGGCGTGCCCACATAATGATAAGAATACAAGTGGGGTACAAGTGACTCCTGTAGTGGCTGTTAATACGGGGGTAGAGACTGCTAATAGGGGGGCTGATGCGCCAGTGGTGGTAGAGCAGCAGGTGGACCAGAGTGGGAACAGGGATGAGCCAGTAGTGGTAGAGCAGCAGGTGGACCAGAGTGGGAACAGGGACGAGCCAGTAGTGGTAGAGCAGCAGGTGGACCAGAGTGGGAACAGGGATGAGCCAGTAGTGGTAGAGCAGCAGGCGGACCAGAGTGGGAACAGGGATGAGCCAGTAGTGGTAGAGCAGCAGGTGGACCAGAGTGGAAACAGGGATGAGCCAGTAGTGGTAGAGCAGCAGGCGGACCAGAGTGGGAACAGGGATGAGCCAGTAGTGGTAGAGCAGCAGGTGGACCAGAGTGGGAACAGGGATGAGCCAGTAGTGGTAGAGCAGCAGGTGGACCAGAGTGGGAACAGGGATGAGCCAGTAGTGGTAGAGCAGCAGGCGGACCAGAGTGGGAACAGGGATGAGCCAGTAGTGGTAGAGCAGCAGGCGGACCAGAGTGGGAACAGGGATGAGCCAGTAGTGGTAGAGCAGCAGGTGGACCAGAGTGGGAACAGGGACGAGCCAGTAGTGGTGGAGCAGCAGGCGGACCAGAGTGGGAACAGGGATGAGCCAGTAGTGGTAGAGCAGCAGGTGGACCTGAGTGGGAACAGGGATGAGCCAGTAGTGGTAGAGCAGCAGGCGGACCAGAGTGGGAACAGGGATGAGCCAGTAGTGGTAGAGCAGCAGGTGGACCTGAGTGGGAACAGGGATGTGCCAGTAGGGGTAGAGCAGCAGGCGGACCAGAGTGGGAACAGGGATGAGCCAGTAGTGGTAGAGCAGCAGGCGGACCAGAGTGGGAACAGGGATGAGCCAGTAGTGGTAGAGCAGCAGGTGGACCAGAGTGGAAACAGGGATGAGCCAGTAGTGGTAGAGCAGCAGGTGGACCAGAGTGGGAACAGGGATGCGCCAGTAGTGGTAGAGCAGCAGGTGGACCAGAGTGGGAACAGGGATGCGCCAGTAGTGGTAGAGCAGCAGGTGGACCAGAGTGGGAACAGGGATGAGCCAGTAGTGGTAGAGCAGCAGGCGGACCAGAGTGGGAACAGGGATGAGCCAGTAGTGGTAGAGCAGCAGGTGGACCTGAGTGGGAACAGGGATGAGCCAGTAGTGGTAGAGCAGCAGGTGGACCTGAGTGGGAACAGGGATGAGCCAGTAGTGGTAGAGCAGCAGGTGGACCTGAGTGGGAACAGGGATGAGCCAGTAGTGGTAGAGCAGCAGGTGGACCAGAGTGGGAACAGGGATGAGCAGGTGGCTCAACCGATAGAAGTGGTGAGTGAGGGATTCGTTTTGCAGCAGGTTAAAAATTTGGTGGTGACTGGTGAACTGGGGTCTGTAGTGGTGGATGAAATACAAGGGATTAGTGGTGAGGTGTTGGTTGATCAGATAGTGGTGGAGATGGCTAGCACTAGTGGTGTGTTACGAGGGGAGGGCCAGGAGCTTCTGGTTTCTCAGACAGTGGAGGTGCCCAGTTGTA
This sequence comes from Dallia pectoralis, assembly GCA_029465975.1. Taxonomy (NCBI): domain Eukaryota; kingdom Metazoa; phylum Chordata; class Actinopteri; order Esociformes; family Umbridae; genus Dallia; species Dallia pectoralis. The sequence goes on from CM055729.1 coordinate 27,215,757, forward strand.
GTGGTGGAAAGGCTGGTGGTTCGTTGTTGAGTGAGGTAGGAGGAAGTCAGGAGTCTTTGGCTGCTGAGAGTGAGGAAGAGGAGGCCATCACTGATGGCTCTGCTGGAGTGTCAGCAGGTGGTGAGGATTCAGTTTACACGCTTGATGAGGTGAATGAGTTTCTGGACAAAACTTTCGGCAAATCGGTGAATCATTCAAATTATTTTGATGAGGATAAATTTGTAAGGTCTGCAAGGGTGCTACAGAAGACTGTGGGGGAGGGGAGGAACTGAGTGCTAAAAACGTACGCTGGATAAGGTCAGCAGTAAGATGGACTACCAGAGTGACCTGATCTTCCTGTCCACCCTGAAGCCTGAGGAGAGTGTCAGCTACAGAAAGGGCCAAACCAAGGCTGAAGTAGTGACTGGGCAAAACATGACATTTACACAATTTGTGTGCATGTCTGAACGCTGGATGCCCATGTACTGCCTCTGCCAACTATGTGCCGTGGCATATGACTTTATTGGCTTATACGGGTATCTGGAGAGTGATGCGGGCTACGTGCTACGGCATATTGGTGCACCTCTCCACGTCCACTTCCCAAAGAGACAGACATTGGAACAAACAGATTTTGTGGGATTGATTGAGGGCTTGCTGGCTGCAAGACGGGTGGACTATGCCTACTGGAGAAACTGGTTGGGGGCAATGAGTGTTGCATGGCTGCCTGGGACATTCAGGGAGTGTTGTGGTCTGTTGTTGGAGGAGATGTGGTGCTGTGCTTTTAAATTGTGTGTTTTTTGTGTTGTTGTTTTTTGTGTTTGTAGTTGTGGTGTTGTGAGTTCATAGAACTCAATAAAGTGGTTTTTAAAACTCAAACTCTCTCTCCATCTCTCTCTTTCCATCTCTCTCTCTCTCTCCATCTCTCTCCATCTTTCTCCATCTTTCTCCCTTCTCCATTGTGTTTTCAATTACCCAGGTCAGACAGGCTTCTAAATGAATACAGTCGCCATATTTCACTAGGGGGAGCCAGGAACAAAATGGGGTCACAAGGTCAAGTATCATACAACAACACTTTATTTTCTATTCAAACTTGACAGACTTCGAGCCGTGTGATTACATGACAAACATAAGTCATGGCAAGAAAACAGAAAAAGAAGGGCATGGGTTCATGTTAGAGTTGAGTCATTAGACAGAAGGACATGGGTTCATATTAAGAGCTGAATCATTAGACAGAAGGACATGGGTTCATATTAAGAGCTGAATCATTAGGCAGAAGGACATGGGTTCATGTTAGAGCTGAGTCATTAGGCAGAAGGACGTGGGTTCATATTAAGAGCTGAGTCATTAGGCAGAAGGACATGGGTTCATGTTAGAGCTGAGTCATTAGACAGAAGGACATGGGTTCATATTTAGAGCTGAGTCATTAGGCAGAAGGACATGGGTTCATGTTAGAGCTGAGGCATTACGCAGAAGGACATGGGTTCATGTTAGAGTTGAGTCGAGTCGAGTTGAGATCAAGCGTCATTATTTTGAAGTTCATCTGTTGAATTGCAAATACAGTCGATTTGGGAGATGTGCTGTGATATTTTACAATAGAACGTGCTCTGGAACAGTGCAGACATTCAGATATGGGTACAGCATTGTAACCCTGTTGTGTTGAATGAGGAGGACCTCCCAAACAGACTGCTCCTAGTCTAATAGGTACTGTACAATACTACATTACAATCAGACTGCTCCTAGTCTAATAGGTACTGTACAATACTACATTACAATCAGACTGCTCCTAGTCTAATAGGTACTGTACAATACTACATTACAAGCATACTGCTCCTAGTCTAATAGGTACTGTACAATACTACATTACAAGCAGACTGCTCCTAGTCTAATAGGTACTGTACAATACTACATTACAAGCATACTGTTCCTAGTCTAATAGGTACTGTACAATACTACATTACAATCAGACTGCTCCTAGTCTAATAGGTACTGTACAATACTACATTACAATCAGACTGCTCCTAGTCTAATAGGTACTGTACAATACTACATTACAAGCAGACTGCTCCTAGTCTAATAGGTACTGTACAATACTACATCACAAGCAGACTGCTCCTAGTCTAATAGGTACTGTACAATACTACATCACAATCAGACTGCTCCTAGTCTAATAGGTACTGTACAATACTACATTACAAGCAGACTGCTCCTAGTCTAATAGGTACTGTACAATACTACATTACAATCAGACTGCTCCTAGTCTAATAGGTACTGTACAATACTACATTACAAGCAGACTGCTCCTAGTCTAATAGGTACTGTACAATACTACATTACAATCAGACTGCTCCTAGTCTAATAGGTACTGTACAATACTACATTACAAGCAGACTGCTCCTAGTCTAATAGGTACTGTACAATACTACATTACAAGCAGACTGCTCCTAGTCTAATAGGTACTGTACAATACTACATTACAAGCAGACTGCTCCTAGTCTAATAGGTACTGTACAATACTACATTACAAGCAGACTGCTCCTAGTCTAATAGGTACTGTACAATACTACATTACAATCAGACTGCTCCTAGTCTAATAGGTACTGTACAATACTACATTACAAGCAGACTGCTCCTAGTCTAATAGGTACTGTACAATACTACATTACAAGCAGACTGCTCCTAGTCTAATAGGTACTGTACAATACTACATTACAAGCAGACTGCTCCTAGTCTAATAGGTACTGTACAATACTACATTACAAGCAGACTGCTCCTAGTCTAATAGGTACTGTACAATACTACATTACAAGCATACTGCTCCTAGTCTAATAGGTACTGTACAATATTCACATTACAAGCAGACTGCTCCTAGTCTAATAGGTACTGTACAATACTACATTACAATCAGACTGCTCCTAGTCTAATAGGTACTGTACAATACTACATTACAATCAGACTGCTCCTAGTCTAATAGGTACTGTACAATACTACATTACAATCAGACTGCTCCTAGTCTAATAGGTACTGTACAATACTACATTACAAGCAGACTGCTCCTAGTCTAATAGGTACTGTACAATACTACATTACAATCAGACTGCTCCTAGTCTAATAGGTACTGTACAATACTACATTACAAGCAGACTGCTCCTAGTCTAATAGGTACTGTACAATACTACATTACAATCAGACTGCTCCTAGTCTAATAGGTACTGTACAATACTACATTACAATCAGACTGCTCCTAGTCTAATAGGTACAATCACATTACTCAGACTGCTCCTAGTCTAATAGGTACTGTACAATACTACATTACAATCAGACTGCTCCTAGTCTAATAGGTACTGTACAATACTACATTACAATCAGACTGCTCCTAGTCTAATAGGTACTGTACAATACTACATTACAATCAGACTGCTCCTAGTCTAATAGGTACTGTACAATACTACATTACAATCAGACTGCTCCTAGTCTAATAGGTACTGTACAATACTACATTACAATCAGACTGCTCCTAGTCTAATAGGTACTGTACAATACTACATTACAATCAGACTGCTCCTAGTCTAATAGGTACTGTACAATACTACATTACAAGCAGACTGCTCCTAGTCTAATAGGTACTGTACAATACTACATTACAATCAGACTGCTCCTAGTCTAATAGGTACTGTACAATACTACATTACAAGCAGACTGCTCCTAGTCTAATAGGTACTGAACAATACTACATTACAAGCAGACTGCTCCTAGTCTAATAGGTACTGTACAATACTACATTACAATCAGACTGCTCCTAGTCTAATAGGTACTGTACAATACTACATTACAAGCATACTGGTCCTAGTCGAATAGGTACTGTACAATACTACATTACAAGCATACTGTTCCTAGTCTAATAGGTACTGTACAATACTACATTACAATCAGACTGCTCCTAGTCTAATAGGTACTGTACAATACTACATTACAATCAGACTGCTCCTAGTCTAATAGGTACTGTACAATACTACATTACAAGCAGACTGCTCCTAGTCTAATAGGTACTGTACAATACTACATTACAATCAGACTGCTCCTAGTCTAATAGGTACTGTACAATACTACATTACAATCAGACTGCTCCTAGTCTAATAGGTACTGTACAATACCTTCTTTACAAGCAGACTGCTCCTAGTCTAATAGGTACTGTACAATACTACATTACAAGCATACTGCTCCTAGTCTAATAGGTACTGTACAATACTACATTACAAGCATACTGCTCCTAGTCTAATAGGTACTGTACAATACTGCCACCAACATTATACATTTCAGCTAAAAATGTGTTGATGTGGGAACCATGAAGATGTCTGAAAATACTGTGACTAAATAGATGTCTGCATAACTCTTTCTTTAACACTCTCTCTCCCTCTCGCTCTCTTCCTCCTCTCTCTCTCCTCTCTCCCTCTCCTTCTCTCTCCTCCTCTCTCTCTCCCTCTCTCCCTCTTTCTCTCATTTTCCCTCTCACTCTCTCTCTCTCTGTGGCATGCAGCAGCCCGGCCAGGTTGAGAGGGGGCCTGGTGGTAGGTGGTCTCCCTGCAGGAGGAAGCCCACGGTGGGGTTTGATGGATGGCTTGCTGTCCCTTCTGTCTGTGTGTCCCCAGGATCAACCAGACTCCATCTCCTCCTGCTGTTAGAATAAGACAGTGATTAACATCCTGGCTTTGACCAACCTCCACACACACACACACACATACTCTTTCAGGAGAACGTTTTGAGGATCTCAGGTCGGATAAAGAGCCTGTTTTGAACTGCCTAGCTTGAAAAGAGCAATCTGATCACGCAGAGTGGTGGAGATATTACTGCAGTGAGTCTGGACCTAAATATCCAGAAGACAAGAGACTCTCTCTATACCCCACCCTGTCTGTCTCTATACCCCACCCTGTCTGTCTCTATACCCCACCCTGTCTGTCTCTATACCCCACCCTGTCTGTCTCTATACCCCACCCTGTCTGTCTCTATACCCCACCCTGTCTGTCTCTATACCCCACCCTGTCTGTCTCTATACCCCACCCTGTCTGTCTCTACACCCTACCCTGTCTGTCTCTATACCCCACCCTGTCTGTCTCTATACCTCACCCTGTCTCTCTCTATACCCCACCCTGTCTCTCTATACACCCTGTCTGTCTCCTTTTCCTCCCACCACCCTCTCACTTTCCCCAACTCCTACGAACACTGTAAAGAAGACTTCAAAAGAACATTTGGAGTGGTTTTGGGCGATCTCCTGAGCTCCTGCTCGCCTATTGATACGATGAGACAAACTCCCAATTAAAGTGGATAGATGGTCTGGACTGATTAGTAGACTGCAGTGGTTAGGTTAGTGGAAGGTGAGAGCAGGTGTGTGTGTGTATGTGTGTGTGTGTGTGTGTGTGTGTGTCTGTGTGTGTCTGCACGCGCGCGCGCGTGGGTGTGTGTGTGTGTGGAGGGGCTAGTGAATATTTCAGCGGATCACAGGAAATCAAAGCAGCTCATTAATTTAAAGTCCAGTCACTTGTTACAGGTGGAGCTGATCTCATTCTGACGTTTCAGACACTGCGAGAACCAGACATGCTCTAAACCGGACACCATCAGAACCAGACACTGTCAGAACCAGAAACCGTCAAAACCAGACACTGTCAGAACCAGAAACCGTCAGAACCAGACACCATCAGAACCAGACCCCATCAGAACCAGACACTGTCAGAACCAGAAACCATCAGAACCAGACACCATCAGAACCAGACCCCATGAGAACCAGACACTGTCAGAACCAGAAACCGTCAGAACCAGACACCATCAGAACCAGACACCATCAGAAACAGACACTGTCAGAACCAGACACCATCAGAACCAGACACCATCAGAACCAGACACCATCAGAACCAGACACTGACAGCACCAGACACTATCAGAACCAGACACTATCAGAACCAGAAAACGTTCAGACTTGCAGAATTGATCAGCTTCGTTTGAAGTCCATAGTTGGGGGGTGCCTCATGACGCCTGACAGAAGTGATTGATCAATCGCCCAATCAGTGTCTGCATAACTCCTGTCAATCACAGAGTAATTAAACAGAGAACAGGCATTAATAGTCAAACCCAGAGACCAGCTGTCTTACAACATTTCAGACAAACAGGTATTAAAAATAAAACAATGTGTGGATAAATATTTCGATCAGGAGAATATCATCTCACAGAGGTAGAGAAAGTCAGATAGCAGTTTGATTGGGCAAGACGTTTTTATTGTTGAGCTAAACCAATACAACGAAGGTTTGACTTCAGTGTAGTTCACATGCAGTTCAGTGCTTGCAATATACATTCAAAGCATATGGTGAAATGTCCTGCAATTAAATTTGTACATGTCCATTGAAGTCTTCGCTCACAACTGCCGCTTTGCAATTGTGTTCAGCTTCTCCGGGTTCTTGTGTTGGACGCCCGCCATGAAAAGAAACAGCATCAAAGGACTCATCCAGGGACAACTTAGCACAAACACCCCGGGAGAGAGAAACAGTGGAGAACTTAGAAAGTGGGTTTTAACCCAAAACAATGTGTTGTCCTTTTGTTTCACAGAATGTAGTAAACATTCTAACTTTAATCCCTGAGTATACACTGGAGTGCTCATTAATCCTGTCTCCTTGGAGACCGGCACATTAGCCACACAAACAGGGATCAAAATATCGCAACGTTTATCTCCGTCCTTCTGTCACTCTTTCCCAGAATGCACCATGAGGAACACACGCAGACAAACAATAGAACAAAGACAATGTGAAAGAGAATGAGGACGACATACCTGGAACGTCCTAGCAGGACTGTCGGCACGGATGTGATGAGGAAGGACCTGTCATGTAATATTTATATATTTTGTTCATTATTAAAATACAACCTGTAATAAACTTTAAAAAAACTCAAACACACATGCCACCACGTGACAAACACACACATACTCCCAAACTCACATGTTTTGGATGTTGAGGTTCATTTGGGACCTGTCCATCAGTCAGTGTGTGAAATAAAAGAGTGGTGGATTGTCAGAAGAATGGGAGGAACAGGAGAAGCCAATTAACAGCCCAGTAACCAGTTGTGGCAAAGGCAGGGGTCAAAGGTCAAATAAAGATAGGAATTGAATTATGCATTCAACTGCATTTGGCACAAATGTCACCCAAGGGCCACACACACACACACACTCTCACACACACACACACTCTCACACACACACACACACACTATCACACTCTCTCACACACACACACATTCTCACACACCCTTGGAACTCTTGTAATGAGCATAGGTGTGGTCATTAAAGCTCCTCACTTAACGATGTATAGTGAGGATAAAACACTCTGCATACATTCTCAATGAACACTTTATCAAATAGAGCAGCTGGGTTCTCAATGAACACTTTATCAAACAGAGCAGCTGGGTTCTCAATAAACACTTTACCAAACAGAGCAGCTGGGTTCTCAATGAACACTTTATCAAACAGAGCAGCTGGGTTCTCAATGAACACTTTATCAAACAGAGCAGCTGGGTTCTCAATGAACACTTTATCAAACAGAGCAGCTGGGTTCTCAATGAACACTTTACCAAACAGAGCAGCTGGGTTCTCAATGAACACTTTACCAAACAGAGCAGCTGGGTTCTCAATGAACACTTTATCAAACAGAGCAGCTGGGTTCTCAATGAACACTTTACCAAACAGAGCAGCTGGGTTCTCAATGAACACTTTACCAAACAGAGCAGCTGGGTTCTCAATGAACACTTTATCAAACAGAGCAGCTGGGTTCTCAATGAACACTTTACCAAACAGAGCAGCTGGGTTCTCAATGAACACTTTACCAAACAGAGCAGCTGGGTTCTGAATGAACACTTTACCAAACAGAGCAGCTGGGTTCTCAATGAACACTTTACCAAACAGAGCAGCTGGGTTCTCAATGAACACTTTATCAAACAGAGCAGCTGGGTTCTCAATGAACACTTTATCAAATAGAGCAGCTGGGTTCTCAATGAACACTTTACCAAACAGAGCAGCTGGGTTCTTAATGAACACTTTATCAAACAGAGCAGCTGGGTTCTCAATGAACACTTTACCAAACAGAGCAGCTGGGTATAAATAGTTCAAATACTTTTTAAAATATTTGGGGGATTTAATGAAGTGTTTCCCTGAAGTACCAGATGAGTGCAATTGCATTTGGCACTAATCGCCTAATTAAGCACAAGGAAGGCATTAGAATGTGTTATCCGGCCTTCATTCCATCTGAACCCAGGTGTTGTCAAAAAATCTCTTTGACAACATGGTTCACTGCCACATTAGATGACACCACTCCTAGAGATTATGAGTCACTCTATAAGTGTGTGTTTCTGTGTTCACGTACCTGTGTGTCAGTTATTTTTGTCATAGTGTGTTTATTTGTGTATCTGGGTGTGTGTGAGTGATTTTCTGTGTGTGTGTGTGTGTGTGTGTGTGTGTGTGTGTGTGTGTGTGTGTGTGTGTGTGTGTGTGTGTGTGTGTGTCTGTGTGTCTGTGTGTCTGTGTGTCTGTGTGTCTGTGTGTCTGTGTGTCTGTGTGTCTGTGTGTCTGTGTGTCTGTGTCTGTGTCTGTGTCTGTGTCTGTGTCTGTGTCTGCATCTATGCCACACATGTTGTAATGTTGATGAGTACTTTATGATGATGCATAAAAGCGCAGCATTTATGATCGGAGGTCATATTGTCTCCAATTTCCCTCAGATTACCTCCATGTCTGTTAGGGTCCGACCATAAAGTCATTTCCCACTATGTCATTCCACTGTATGGTTGGCATTAGCAATGGAAGCAATGAAAAAGGAGCTCCACGTTCATTATCATCTGAGCGAGACGATGGTTATCAGTTTTAATATATAGTGGTCCTGGAGCCACACCTGTTGCATCCTCTCTCATTTGAAGGTATCAGCCTATTTGCTAGTAGCGCTTTACAAACTCCTTGTGTATGAAAGCCTTTGTTACATCAAAGAACCAGGCCTTCATTAACTTTAGGAAGATCGTAGGTAGGAGGTCCAAGGCCTTATAAGGTTTTGGGTTCACTGAATATTTAGACACCTGTCTTGTGGTACCTAAAGTTCATAGAGGTTTTACTGTGCTCATGGAATGGACGGCTGACGGCCACTTCTGCCTTATCGCGCTCTAGCAACCCCTTGTGGTAGGTTAGGCAACTGCGATCTCCATTGTGGTTGTTGGTTTGGAGTGTGTTCTCCATGGAGGGTGAGAGCAGAGAGAGGGCAAGAGAAGAGGGAGGGCGAGAAGAGAGGGAGGAAGTGAAGACAGGGAGGGTGAGAGGAGAGGGTGCCAGAGATGCTTTATCCTAAAGGTCACAGGTGCCATCAGTGGTTTGGTCACTGAGACTCTGCTAGCTGTCTTTATAGAGGGGTGAGACTGGGGTCTGCGTCATCACCAGCTCATGTAGAAACAGGTTGTGCTGGTGAGCAGGTTCACGGCGGCGTAACATCCTAGCCTTATCTGTCTCACCGGGAGCCTCCAGCCGTCTGTATCTACCTGATCACCAGTATCTCGTACCTGCCTAAGATCGAAGTCGTGTTCACCTGAAGGTTGAAAGAGCACACGGTTTATAATGCAATAAAACAGTATTTATAATATGAACTCATGAATAAATGTTAAATCCTTAAGTGACACGGGAGAACACACAAAATCCAAGTCAAGATCAGATTTGTACTCTCCTGTTCTCAGTAAGTCCACTTGTGTTTTGAATATGATACACCAGGTGGAGTGGTGCACGCTTTGACAGCGAAGAAGGCGGAGCCCTGCTAGGACCAATGGGGATTGAGGAAGGTCCAGTTTTCAGTAGTATGCGGTTTCACACCAGACTTTATGAAGTCAGCTAGACCATTGTGAATAATATAACTCTGAGGCAAAATACCAACCATTACTTGTTGTTTGGGTAAATATTACCTGGGATATATGAGTTATATGAAATATATATATGAGTTTTATGAAATAGAGTGAGTTATATGAAATATATATATATGAGTTATATGAAATAGAGTGAGTTATATGAAATATATATATGAGTTTTATGAAATAGAGTGAGTTAAATGAAATATATATGAGTTATATGAAATAGAGTGAGTTATATGAAATATATATATGAGTTTTATGAAATAGAGTGAGTTATATGAAATATAACTCAACACCAATGTCTATATTTCTGTATTCTTGGACAGCTGTTGGTCAGGTTATCACTAGCTGGCAACAGTTACCGGATAGCATTATTGTTAATGTTTAGATACAGGCTTATGATCTCAAAGGATCAGACTTGACATTTCTCTGAATACCTCCAACTTAAGGTTAATCAGCCGTGAGATTTAAATCCCCTCAGTTTCATAATAAGGTCCTAGCTGTGTTGCGGCTTAAAATGATTAATGAGTTCACAGCGGTCTGCAAAGATTTTACTGTATAAAGAAATTAAAAAGTTGAAATGTTGCATATGTAGTTGTATGTCCTATCATTTTTCTTTTGTATTGATGTGTTATTTGTGTTATGTGTGATTGATGGCGTATTTTGTTTGCAGAGCATCATTGAGACCAAGGAAATGGTCTAAAGTGGGCCCGGAAGTAAAGAACGTTAAATACAAATATTATAAAAGTGGCAGTGTTTCTATCTTTACATCTTGTTGAAGGCCTAGCTGCAACTGATTTTTAAGCCTGTGTTCTAGACATGTTCTATTGTTTTGAGTAAAAAACATTTCAAAAAACAGAGAAACATACTCCTAAAGGATGTTATACAATTGAACACAACACTCTGTGTGTGTGTGTGTGTGTGTGTGTGTGTGTGTGTGTGTGTGTGTGTGTGTGTGTGTGTGTGTGTGTGTGTGTGTGTGTGTGTGTGTGTGTGTGTGTGTGTGTGTGTGTGTGTGTGTGTGTGTGTGTGTGTGTGTGTGTGTGTGTGTGTGTGTGTGTGCATCGCAAATCAGAATAATTTACTGTGGCAAGATACTGGCTGTCAGCACAGTTGATGGGAAACCAATTAGTTTTAACCAATTATTTTTCACATTTAATTCATCCTTTTTTGGCACAGTTGATTGTTAGCTGCAGTCTTTTTTAGGCTCTTCTTGTCATTTTCTATTGGAGGGAGGGCAATGAAGGCGGAGTTATGGATATAGCAGCCAATTAAATTCCTTCATGTCATTTTTTCAACACAGCCTCTGTTAATCATATTTTTTGTATAGATCCTGACATTTAGATAATTCTGAATTCATTAGTTTGTTTGTATGTATGTTTATTTCAATTATAAGCTTTTCCCATGTCGTGAAAAAGTGTGTGTGTGTGTGTGTGTGTGTGTGTGTGTGTGTGTGTGTGTGTGTGTGTGTGTGTGTGTGTGTGTGTGTGTGTGTGTGTGTGTGTGTGTGTGTGTGTGTGTGTGTGTGTGTGTGTGTGTGTGTGTGTGTGTGTGTGTATATGTGTGTGTATGTGTGGGTGTGTGTATGTGTGGGCGTGTAGATGTTCTGTATGTGTGTGTGTGTGTATATGTGTGGGTTTGTGTTGAACACAGCACTATGAACTCTTTACACCTCCACAGATTTCAGTCTGATGGACCATCAGTGCCCCCTACTGGTCCACTTGAAAAGGACATGATGTGTCCATCACACCAGCTTGTCGTGTGGCCGTCAGTCTATTCTTTATCTGTCTGTCTGTGTGTCTGTCTGAGTATCTGTCTGTCCGTGTGTCTGTCTGTCTGAGTATCTGTCTGTCTGTATGTCTGTCTGTCTGTCTGTCTGAGTATCTGTCTGTCTGTGTGTCTGTCTGTCTGAGTATCTGTCTGTCTGTGGGTCTGTGTGTCTGTGAGTCAACTGAGTCTGTGTGTCTGTGTGTCTGTTTGTCTGATTGTCTGTGAATATATGTGTCTGTGTCTCTGTGTATCTTTGTGTCTATATCTGTGTGACGTGTTCCACTATATGTTTTTTGTATGTATGTTTATTTCAATGGTCCAGATAATTACCACTCATTTGTTTTCTTCTATTTGTCAGGATTTCCAACGATGTGCAAAACTTGTGTCTCTCCCCCCCCCCCTCGCCCCTGTCTCACTCACCCTCCTGTATAACTCTCCCCTGTCTCACTCTCCCCCTTGTCCCACTCTGCCCCATGTCTCCCTCCCCCTTGTCTCACTCTCCCCCATGTCGCACTCTCCCCCATGTCGCACTCTCCCCCATGTCTCCCTCTCCACCATGTATCACTCTCCCCCGTGTCTCACTCTCCCCCATGTCTCACTCTCCCCCATGTCTCACTCTCCCCATGTCTCACTCTCCCCCATGTCTCCCTATTCCCCATGTCTCACTCTCCCCCATGTCTCACTCTCCCCCATGTCTCAATCTACCCCATGTCTCACTCTACCCCATGTTTCCCTCTCCCCCATGTCTCCCTCTCCCCCTTGTCTCTCTCTCTCCCTTGTCTCACTCTCCCCCATGTCTCACTCTCCCCCATGTCTCCCTCTCCCCCATGTCTCCCTCTCCCCCTTGTCTCTCTCTCTCCCTTGTCTCACTCTCCCCCATGTCTATCACTCCCTCTCTCACTCACCATCCTCTCTGTCTGCCGGTCTCTGGTTGTGAGTGAAAGTAGGATTATGTTTGAGGTGGAATCTGGTCCAGTTTCCCCTTCACAAAAAGTCCTACGGATATTCTCTCATAAACGTGGCATCAAACAGGATGTCATGTGGGATGGAGGAGGAGAGTCAGGAAAAGGACTGCATTTGAACCTCGTCAACAGATCTCCCTGCTGCAGAAGCTGAGCTAAATAGAGAGATGGCTAGATGAAAGAACTGAGGGGAAAACTATGTGGTGGGGTTGAAAGGCACAAGCAGCTCTTGAGAGACACTTTGTAATTTCAAGGGCGTGAGATGGACTGCAGGGGGAACTACAGAGTTACATGGGGGGAGATGGTTGGGGGAACTACAGAGTTACATGTGGGGGGGGGGAGATGGACTGGTGACTGGGGAACTACAGAGTTACATGGGGGGGAACTACAGAGTTACATGTGGGGGAGATGGACTGGTGGGGGAACTACAGAGTTACAGAGTTACATGTGGGGGGTGGACTGCAGGGGGAACTACAGAGTTACATGTGGGGGGGAGATGGACTGGTGGGGGAACTACAGAGTTACATGTGGGGGGTTGGACTGCAGGGGGAACTACATAGTTACATGGGGGGGAGATGGACTGGGGGGAACTACAGAGTTACATGGGGGAGATGGACTGGTGGGGGAACTACATAGTTACATGGGGGGTGGACTGCAGGGGGAACTACAGAGTTACATGTGGGGGGGGGGGAGATGGACTGGTGGGGGAACTACAGAGTTACATGTGGGGGGTTGGACTGCAGGGGAACTACATAGTTACATGGGGGGGGAGATGGACTGCAGGGGGAACTACAGAGTTACATGGGGGAGATGGACTGGTGGGGGAACTACAGAGTTACATGGGTGGGGGGATGGACTGGTGGGGGAACTACAGAGTTACATGTGGGGGGAGATGGACTGCAGGGGGAACTACAGAGTTACATGTGGGGGGATGGACTGCAGGGGAACTACATAGTTACATGGGTGGGGGGGGAGAGATGGACTGCAGGGGGAACTACAGAGTTACATGGGTGGGGGGAGATGGGGACCTGAAGGGGAGGACCAGAGCAGATCTGACCTGGTCATGAATTTTGGTTGTATTTGTTGTTTTTTGTCGAGGACAGAACTGGAAATGGTGAAGTGACTGTTAGTTCCAAGCACGCGGGCATGTTTCAAATAGAACGATTCAAACTGCCAACATCAGTCAACACTCCCAAATATAGAAGAATTCCTAGGTTACCCCACACATGAAGACACACACACACACACACACTTCCTCATCCTGTACCTCTGTAAACAGCACATCGTGGAATGTCTTTGTTGGTTTGATTGTTCATTTGTCTTGGTTCTTTTTGTACAAACCAGAATTATAACCAAGTAATTCCTCTATGTACTTCCCGTCGTGTGTCTGGGGGACGTGTTTCTGTATTTTCTTTCCTTCATACACTTTTTTTTGGAGTCCATAAGATCTTTGAGTTGCAGTCTCAACACTCAAAACAGCCAAGCGTAGAAAATCAATCTTGACTTTTCTATTATCATTCCGCTGACATGCTCATCACTCACTCCCTCTCTCTCTTTCCCTGAAGACAGTCTTTATCTCCTATTCATCCCTCCATCCATCTCCACAATCCTCTGTGAATACACACAGAATATCAACACATCTTTCAGTGCCAACATCATCATCATCAACACACACAAACACAACACACACACACACAACACACACACACACAAACACACACACACTCACATCTAAGGTCTGTTCGTCATCAGATTCCGTCAGCCGATCGAGGAGTAGACTTCCCAGACACTATTGATTCCCATCCTTTTAGATTCTGGTTGATGGACTTGGCTTTCTGTTGTCTTCCAGAGCTCCAGGTTTCCTGGGTAAATGCGCTCATCAACCGGTCTGAATGATCTTGTGATGGTCCCTCACATTTTAAACAAGAGAGAACCTTGTTGAACTCGCAGAACCGAGGAGCGTCCTCTTTCCAAGGGAGAACCCTTCAGGTGGTGACTGTTCTGACAACAGCCAGGCCATAGCAACACGAAGCCCCGGGTGTGACGGGTTTTAACCATCCTATCACGTTGTTTCCTACATTCAGGGGGTGACTGTTCTGACAACAGCCAGGCCATAGCAACACGAAGCCCCGGGTGTGACGGGTTTTAACCATCCTATCACGTTGTTTCCTACATTCAGGGGGTGACTGTTCTGACAACAGCCAGGCCATAGCAACACGAAGCCCCGGGTGTGACGGGTTTTAACCATCCTATCACGTTGTTTCCTACATTCAGGGGGTGACTGTTCTGACAACAGCCAGGCCATAGCAACACGAAGCCCCGGGTGTGACGGGTTTTAACCATCCTATCACGTTGTTTCCTACATTCGACTTGATCTACATTAACACGATGTCGCGGTGCATTTTCCGTTTCATCATAAGAGCCTAATGTTGCTATTAGCCACCCGAGTGTTTGCGTTTCCAGGTGCGCCGACTGTGACAGACGCCATGACGACCTCGGGGGCATCGGTCTCTGTTGTTTGTGTTGTTTGAATTAGTAACCTGACACAGTGAGTTCCCTTCACCTGGATCTAACACCTGTTTACACCCGGCACACTCCTGGCTGTTTACCGGAAAACCTCCCAGGGTGCCGTGCTTCAAACCTGGCTACCTCACGGAGACGTCGCAAATGAAAACATCCACACGTTGTCAGAAGGAGAGAAAAAATGTATTCCGATCAACCGTGAGGCTGTAGGGAGCTGTGGGTAAAAAGCCAAACGGTCTGTGGAGCAAATAGGCAGCTCAGATCTATAGATCCTGTTCCTCACAGGTGAAATGTTTGAGCGTTCAACGGAACAACACATATTTGGCCCCAGCAGCTCATCTTTTCAACATGCTAGATTCCTGCGGGTATTGGTTTTTGGTATGATATTTTGTACAGCGTGTGCAGGTCTGTCTAAAAGTGTTCCCAGTTCAAGTCTGAGCTTTGAGCTGTTGGATTGCTCTATATAATCATTTGGTGATTTTCAACTTCTCTTCTCCTAGTCAGCCCCGCGACAGTGATTTGGCTGTCACAGAGGAATCTTCACAATTCAAGAATTATATGTTGGGCAGGAAGAAAGAACTTGCAAATTGATTTCTCATTTGTGTTCAGCCTGTTTGGGGCAAATCTGGCCGACATGATTGGATCGTCATTTTGGCAAAAGGGGAAGACAGACTGGAAGAGAAAGAAGGAGAGAGGAGTTCAGAGCTGGAAAGTTAGAGAACAAAAGAAAAAGCGAGACAGTGACACTGAGTGTATCCGCTCTCTGAAATCGATTGCTTTCTGTGGTAGGTTTCAGGGTTTTTTCGGGCATGTTTACAGCGTCCACTGTGGAGCAGTAATGATAGAGATATGTCTCAAACACACCTGCTGACTGTCTCCTGTCTCCTGTCACTGCCAAGCAGTCTTCAGCTCCAAGACACGACCACTTGATTGACTGCCGGTGGAAGAGAGTGGGCCTGCACGTCTGATTGGCTGCCGGTGGAAGAGAGTGGGCCTGCACGTCTGATTGGCTGCCGGTAGAAGAGAGTGGGCCTGCACGTCGGATTGGCTGCCGGTAGAAGAGAGTGGGCCTGCACGTCTGATTGGCTGCCGGTGGAAGAGAGTGGGCCTGCACGTCTGATTGGCTGCCGGTAAAGAGAGTGGGCCTGCACGTCTGATTGGGACAACCACCTGTTTAGCAGAGAGGGATACCAGAGAGAAGGATACCAGAGAGAGGGATACCAGAGAGAGGGATACCAGAGTGAGGGATACCAGAGACAGGGATACCAGAGTGAGGGATACCAGAGAGAGGGATACCAGAGAGAGGGATACCAGAGAGAGGGATACCAGAGAGAGGGCTACCAGAGAGAGGGATACCAGAGAGAGGGATACCAGAGAGAGGGATACCAGAGTGAGGGATACCAGAGAGAGGGATACCAGAGAGAGGGATACCAGAGAGAGGGATACCAGAGAGAGGGATACCAGAGAGAGGGATACCAGAGAGAGGGCTACCAGAGTGAGGGATACCAGAGAGAGGGATACCAGAGAGAGGGATACCAGAGAGAGGGATACCAGAGAGAGGGCTACCAGAGTGAGGGATACCAGAGAGAGGGATACCAGAGAGAGGGATACCAGAGTGAGGGATACCAGAGAGAAGGATACCAGAGACAGGGATACCAGAGAGAGGGATACCAGAGAGAGGGATACCAGAGTGAGGGATACCAGAGAGAGGGATACCAGAGTGAGGGCTACCAGAGAGAGGGATACCAGAGACAGGGATACCAGAGAGAGGGATACCAGAGAGAGGGATACCAGAGAGAGGGATACCAGAGTGAGGGATACCAGAGAGAGGGATACCAGAGAGAGGGATACCAGAGAGAGGGATACCAGAGTGAGGGATACCAGAGAGAGGGATACCAGAGAGAGGGATACCAGAGAGAGGGATACCAGAGTGAGAGATACCAGAGAGAGGGATACCAGAGAGAGGGATACCAGAGAGAGGGCTGCAGCCCCAGAGATTCTCGTTTGAGAAGATTAGTTTTTTAGCATCATACGGCCCGTTGCCGGGGAATCAGTAGAACACACTGGATCAAATGGCAGCACACAGGGAGAAATAGAAACTCCTCTGGGAATCAAACTCTGGCCTTATGATGATTGAGACTGACCTTTTAATTGATCTGTATTAAATAATCCAGAGGACCAATATATCAGGTTGATACCTAAAACAGAACATATAA
The DNA here is from genome assembly GCA_029465975.1 of Dallia pectoralis. Classification (NCBI taxonomy): domain Eukaryota; kingdom Metazoa; phylum Chordata; class Actinopteri; order Esociformes; family Umbridae; genus Dallia; species Dallia pectoralis. The sequence goes on from CM055729.1 coordinate 27,233,113, forward strand.
ACTGATGAATAGTTTATAGTAAATAAATGTTTTGTTACCTCATCTCTGATAAACTCTGATGTGCAGTTGGCAATGTTTCATTTTCTGTTCCATCTTTTGGAACGTGTTCAACTGGCTGCTCTCCAAGTCCTCACGGAAATGTTTGGCCAACAGTTCACGCTATAAAAACGCTCCTCTAAGTTAGCTGCCATTACCTCCAATTAGTTATTTTCAAAGATTGATTATCTGGTTGTTTAGGGTTCAGGATTCGGTTTCAAGTATGTTGATTCTTTATGAGTGAGACCTTAAAGCCCTGAAATACTAGTAGTAATGTAAATACTGTCACACTAATATGTGTCTACTTGTATCTTCTATATGAAGCCCTTACTGTAAGTACTGTCACACTAATATGTGTCTACTTGTATGAAGCCCTTACTGTAAGTACTGTCACACTAATATGTGTCTACTTGTATGAAGCCCTTACTGTAAGTACTGTCACACTAATATGTGTCTACTTGTATGAAGCCCTTACTGTAAGTACTGTCACACTAATATGTGTCTACTTGTATGAAGCCCTTACTGTAAGTACTGTCACACTAATATGTGTCAACTTGTATCTTCTATACGAAGCCCTTACTGTAAGTACTGTCACACTAATATGTGTCTACTTGTATCTTCTATATGAAGTCCTTACTGTAAGTACTGTCACACTAATATGTGTCTACTTGTATTTTCTATATGAAGCCCTTACTGTAAGTACTGTCACACTAATATGTGTCTACTTGTATCTTCTATATGAAGCCCTTACTGTAAGTACTGTCACACTAATATGTGTCTACTTGTATCTTCTATATGAAGTCCTTACTGTAAGTCCTGTCACACTACTATGTGTCAACTTGTATCTTCTATATGAAGCCCTTACTGTAAGTACTGTCACACTAATATGTGTCAACTTGTATCTTCTATATGAAGCCCTTACTGTAAGTACTGTCACACTAATATGTGTCTACTTGTATGAAGCCCTTACTGTAAGTACTGTCACACTAATATGTGTCAACTTGTATCTTCTATATGAAGCCCTTACTGTAAGTACTGTCACACTAATATGTGTCAACTTGTATCTTCTATATGAAGCCCTTACTGTAAGTACTGTCACACTAATATGTGTCTACTTCTATGAAGCCCTTACTGTAAGTACTGTCACACTAATATGTGTCTACTTGTATGAAGCCCTTAATGTAAGTACTGTCACACTAATATGTGTCTACTTGTATCTTCTATATGAAGCCCTTACTGTAAGTACTGTCACACTAATATGTGTCTACTTGTATGAAGCCCTTACTGTAAGTACTGTCACACTAATATGTGTCTACTTGTATTTTCTATATGAAGCCCTTACTGTAAGTACTGTCACACTAATATGTGTCTACTTGTATCTTCTATATGAAGCCCTTACTGTAAGTACTGTCACACTAATGTGTCTACTTGTATGAAGCCCTTACTGTAAGTACTGTCACACTAATATGTGTCTACTTGTATGAAGCCCTTACTGTAAGTACTGTCACACTAATATGTGTCTACTTGTATGAAGCCCTTACTGTAAGTACTGTCACACTAATATGTGTCTACTTGTATGAAGCCCTTACTGTAAGTACTGTCACACTAATATGTGTCTACTTGTATGAAGCCCTTACTGTAAGTACTGTCACACTAATATGTGTCAACTTGTATCTTCTATATGAAGCCCTTACTGTAAGTACTGTCACACTAATATGTGTCAACTTGTATCTTCTAACCTCCTTATCTGTTTATATGAACCATGACATGAACACACAACCAGACAGAGTATCGACTAAGATTTAACCAGACATTATTCTAAGTTCATGTCTGCATACCGACCTCCTTAAACAGATGCATTATTAACGATAGAGATTATAAATCCATTAATATAGCATTCACACAGACACACACACACTCAGACACATAACACAAAAACTAATTCACACACACACACACACACACACACACAGACAACACACACACAACACACAGACAACACACACACACACAACGAAACACACACTGGTTGTTGTTTGCTGTTGGTTGTCATACTGCATGTTGTCCCTGAGAATTGCTGAAGGCTGTTTTGCCACCTGATATTTATTTGTCTTTGTGCTGTCTTCTGGTTTTCCCCACTCTCCCATCCCAATTAGACAATGTGTCATTCTGGGCAATTTGCTCTCCCTAGGTGATAAGGAGTCATTAGAGGCCCACGCTTGTTTTTCCTAATGAACTGATCCAGTTAAATGACTTGGAAACGCAGGGCTTAGAGGGAGAAACAACAGCCACCTGAAACCAGTGACCAGTTGGAGTCTGTGTGTGTGGTGTGTGTCTGGGTGGAGAGAGTGTGTGTGTGTGTGTGTGTGTGTGTGTGTGTGTGTGTGTGTGTGTGTGTGTGTGTGTGTGTGTGTGTGTGTGTGTGTGTGTGTGTGTGTGTGTGTGTGTGTGTGTGTGTGTGTGTGTGTGTGTGTGTGTGTGTGTGTGGGTGGATGGATGTTGTGTCTCTGGGTGGAGAGTGTGGTGTGTGATGTGGTGTGTGTGTGTGTGTGTGTGTGTGTGTGTGGGGGTGGTGTGATGTGTGACCAGATGTCAACACAGTAATATGAAAAAATGAAAAATGGTTACCTACACGTTTTCTTCGAAAGTCTCTGTTAGGACAAATAAATCTTCTGCTGAGGAGCTGGGTTACAGTTAGGTTTAGGGTTAGGGTTAGTATTAAGGTTAGGGTTAGTATTAAGGTAGAGGGTTAGTGTTAAGGTTAGAACAGGTTCACCTCATAAATACAAGCACATCATCTGGATCTTGTTGGCAGTTGGGAGTTATAAAGAGAGAAAGGCTCTGCTGCTGGGCGGTTACACATCAAACACTGTGACTTCTGCCTGACAACCTCCATCCTACCTCATGCCATACCACGCCACAATCTGCCAGCCTGCCCACACCTCTCTACCAGCCTGGATGCACACCGCAGGGGGAGGGTAATATGCTGGAGAGAAGGAGAAACGGGAAATGGAACAGAGTGAAAGAGGAATATGAGAGAGAGGCAGTGTTACGTTCCAGCTCCCCAAAGGGAGGGGAACCAGACAACCCATTGCTCAGGCCCACCGATGCCAGCAAAGAGAGTATGGTGTTGTGGTGCGAGAAAAGGACAACAAATTCAAATACCGTAAAACAATGCTTTTATTTAGCCACGGTATTACGTAAATGAAAAATACTAAACAATAATGATGTTCTTGGGAAATTGGGGAGGGCTGGACAGACCAAAGCAAAGAAATAAACAAAACACAACCACTAACCTCCAAGCAACACAAACACATAAGAACCCCTATCTGGCACACGACCAAGGTGCCCTAAACAAACATACAGCTGGTGGTCCGCCCAGGTCTAGCTAGTGGTTCTAGACAGAAGTATACCTACGGGTGAAGTATACCCCGGGGTAGCTCTAAATCTACAACCCAACTCCCTAAAGAACAACAAAGGAAAGAAAGACAATTAATACAAATTATAATCACAAACAATCACAAACAAACAAAATGCTGCGTCCTGCTGTTCCCACTGGAACACAAACTGGGGTTAACTAATGCACACAAAACAAGGCCAAAGTTGCTAAACAAAAATGCCAGGGAATCCATCCCAAAACCAAGATCCCCACATGGGGTACAAACCAAACAGTCAGCAGGAACCGAGAGACCGAACTGATCCAAGCCTGGGCTTTTTAAAGAGCCCAGGCAGCTGCAGCCACTGATAAAGGGGCGGAGTCCCAAGTCACAATCACCCGTTGAACAACCAATCAGCTGCTGGATCAGTCTCAGAAGCTTCTTGCCTGCAAAGAACACAAACCCAACAACCCCAAAAACAAAACAATGACAATAAACGAACCCAGCACACTGGGGACGTAACACGCCCCCCCAAAAAAAAAAATATTCTGGTACAGGGAGACAAACAACGAGCCAGCAGAGGAGGGAATACAGACAACAAGCCTAAAGACAGAGGGATTACAGACAACGAACATAACGAGTCTGCGTCACTACAGACATGCCGAACTCTATCAAGAGCGGCAGCGACACAGAACGAGCTTCCGCAAGAGCAGACAGTACCGAGCTCCCGCAAGAGCAGACAGAACCGAGCTCCCGCAAGAGCAGACAGAACCGAGCTCCCGCAAGAGCAGACAGAACCGAGCTCCCGCAAGAGCAGACAGAACTGACCTCCCGCAAGAGCAGACAGAACCGAGCTCCGGCAAGAGCAGACACAACCGAGTTCCCGCAAGAGCAGACACAACCGAGCTCCCGCAAGAGCAGACACAAACCGAGCTCCCGCAAAAGCAGACACAAACCGAGCTCCCTCAAGAGCAGACACAAACCGAGCTCCCGCAAGAGCAGACACAAACCGAGCTCCCGCAAGAGCAGACACAAACCGAGCTCCCGCAAGAGCAGAAACAAACCGAGCTCCCGCAAGAGCAGACACAAACCGAGCTCCCGCAAGAGCAGACACAAACCGAGCTCCCGCAAGAGCAGACACAAACCGAGCTAGCCCCCGCAAGAGCAGACAAAACGAGCTCCCGCAAGAACAGACAAAACGAGCTCCCGCAAGAGCAGACAAAACGAGCTCCCGCAAGAGCAGACAAAACGAGCGACCACTAGGCCTTACTCACACCCCAACACCACACCCCAATCACTGAGCATCAGGTGGTCTGAGCAACGGGCATCCAGATCCCGGACGAGCCCCCATTTGTTACGTTCCAGCTCCCCAAAGGGAGGGGAACCAGACAACCCATTGCTCAGGCCCACCGATGCCAGCAAAGAGTGTATGGTGTTGTGGTGCGAGAAAAGGACAACAAATTTCCAAGTCCCAATCACCCGTTGAACAACCAATCAGCTGCTGGATCAGTCACAGAAGCTTCTTGCCTGCAAAGAACACAAACCCAACAACCCCAAAAACAAAACAATGACAATAAAGGAACCCAGCACACTGGGGACGTAACAGGCAGGTAGAAACAGGGCAAGAGGAGAAAGAGCATTAGGGACAAGAACCGAGGGAGAGAGAATGGATGTATGTGAGGTGAGGAAGGATGTAGAAACAGAGAGAGAGAGAGAGAGAGAGAGAGGGAGAGAGAGAGAGAGAGAGAGAGAGGGAGAGAGAGGGAGAGGGAGAGAGGGAGAGAGGGTCATAGAGTATACAGAGCAGGAGGATTGCGAACACAAACCTGTGAATTCCTACGTATAAATTAGAGACATGGGAGATGACAGGCCAATCTTCTGTTGCACAACTACATTTCAATGTTTCACGTTAAGCTAGGCCGCTTCAACGGCCAGGGCACTGGGGTGGCAGGGTAAAACACTGGAAACCTCCGACAAGGGCAGTTGGCCTCTGTTCTCAGAGGGATTTGTCCATTATGTTTCTCCAATGGAGATCAATAATGAATAACCAGTATATTTCAGGACACCGCCTTCAGAGTCCCTGGTAACTAAGACAGCATCCACATATCTGAGTAATGCTTTCAATTGTGAATCTACTATTGGGCTGTCTTCATGTTTTCCAGCAAACAAGATGAACTGGAATAAAACTTTTTTCCAATTTCCCGAATCACTAACAGCAATTTCCATGTTTTCTATCAATCTTTTTTATTTTCCTCTTTTTCTTCTTCCATCCGGTTGGTTTGATAAACAGCTACTTATCTAGAGGCGAAGAAGATAAGAGAGAGCGAAGAATAAAAAAAAATGACACAGTCGCAGGCACATAGACAAACATACAGAAAACTGAGAGAGACGGGAAATAAAGGCATAGAGGGAAAGGGGAAAAAAACATGGAACAAGAGGAAAAAGAGAGACAGAGACAGGGAGAAACAGACAGACAGAGAGAGAGAAAGTGGGACAGACAGACAGAAATAAAGAGAGAGAGAGGGAAAAGGAGAAAGAGAGAGACATACAGCGCTTCCTGAACAAGAGCAAGTTGGAAGGTTCATATTTCATTAAGTCTCATTACAAGGTTCTGGTGCCTGTTCCTCAACACACTACAATTTGTAAGCCATTATCACCCTCTAAAAATAACCAACTTAGAGCAGAGCCAGCCGAGGAAAATTTTAATAAACGTCATGTATCCGCGGTAACAATCAAATTTAATGGCCCAGCAACACGACTCAATGGTTGCCTCACGATACGGTTTGCATAAAGGGATGACAAGCAAATCCAATAACAGAAGAATACATTATTATTTCTTTTATATATTTAATTCATAGCACAGAATGTGTTTACGCGCTATTTCCATTTCTCTAAACAGAGTGGAGTCAAGTTGGAGACTGAGACGCAAAGACTTGGACACACAAGGGAGGAGAGGGAGGAGGCGGTAGAGGGGGTGGAGGGGGAGGAAAGGGAGTACGGGGAGGAGGGTGGCTGGGGAGGAGGAGGGGGGAAGAGTAGGAAAGGGAGGAGGGGGTGGAGGAAGAGGAGGAAGGGGAGGAGGAGGGAGGGAAGAGGAGGAAGGGGAGGAGGGGGTGGAGGGGGTGGAGGGGGTGGAGGAAGAGAAGGAAGGGGAGGAGGGGTGCAGGGGGTGGAGGGGGAGGAAGGGGAGGAAGGGGAAGAAGGGGAGGGGGTGGAGGGGGAGGAAGGGGAGGAAGGGGAAGAAGGGGAGGGGGTGGAGGGGAGGAGGGGGTGGAAGGGTACTTTATAAAGAAGGGCTGGAGGAAATAAGTGATTTGGAGATGTTTCCAGGACAAGTAGTGGTTAGTTTACAGTAATATATATGCAGCCTGGAGCGTTGTGTTCATCTGGCATCTCCTAAACCTAGAACATCTTATATTCACGCGGGGGAACAAATTAAATTATATCGTTGATTGATAAAACCCCCACTCAGACAGTTGGTAAACCAGATACACCATGTTATTACTAAAACATGGTGTGAGAACGCTGCATTGTACTTTATGTAATATCTGTGTGTGTGAGTGTGTGTGTGTGTGTGTGTGTGTGTGTGTGTGTGTGTGTGTGTGTGTGTGTGTGTGTGTGTGTGTGTGTGTGTGTGTGTGTGTGTGTGTGTGTTTGTGTGTGTATAATTGTGCTGCATTTCTCATTAGCCTAATCAATGTAGGCTGTTTATTTTTAAATGTGAGTTCTACAGGGACTATTTACACATACCTGAACACCAGTCAGAAGAGGCAGGAAATCCTATTGTTTTGACATGTGTATGGTATGTTGTTTTGACATCTGTACAGTATGTTGTTTTGACATCTGTACAGTATGTTGTTTTGACATGTGTATGGTATGTTGTTTTGACATGTGTCTGGTATGTTGTTTTGACATGTGTCTGGTATGTTGTTTTGACATCTGTACAGTATGTTGTTTTGACATCTGTACAGTATGTTGTTTTGACATGTGTATGGTATGTTGTTTTGACATCTGTACAGTATGTTGTTTTGACATGTGTATGGTATGTTGTTTTGACATGTGTATGGTATGTTGTTTTGACATGTGTATGGTATGTTGTTTTGGTGCATCTGTACAGGATGTTGTTTTGACATGTGTACGGTATGTTGTTTTGACATGTGTATGGTATGTTGTTTTGACTTGTGTACAGTATGTTGTTTTGAAATGTGTATGGTATGTTGTTTTGACATGTGTATGGTATGTTGTTTTGACATGTGTATGGTATGTTGTTTTGACATGTGTACGGTATGTTGTTTTGACATGTGTATGGTATGTTGTTTTGACATGTGTATGGTATGTTGTTTTGACATGTGTACGGTATGTTGTTTTGACATGTGTATGGTATGTTGTTCTGACATGTGTATGGTATGTTGTTTTGACATCTTTACAGTATGTTGTTCTGAAGCTTCTGTCTACAGAAGCTGTAAGTGGAGCAGGTTCATTGTCAGATTGCAGGGTCAGTAATGTCTAAGGTTCAAGTCTTCTAGCCAGTGAAGAAAAACTGCTAAAGTGCCCTTGCGCAAAACCTCTGTAGGTTTCTCTAAATACGAGCCTATGCTAAATGACTAACCTGGATGGTAGGGTTACAGCAGTCAAAGGAACTGAGGTTATTGAACAAACTTAAGGTGGAAAATATTTTGTTCTTTGTTCTGAACACGGAATGGAACCTTAATTGCTTGCAGGTCATTGCTTAAAAAACATGAATGTATTCTTAGTCTCACGTATTTGGTAGAATAAACTGAGAGCACCTGGGTAAAGTGCAATACATTAACTCTGTACTGTTTATTAGATTCACCGAACATGGGCACACACACACACCACAACGTTTACACTATCTCCTTTTAATACACTAGCTGTCCTTTATACCGTGTCATCTCCACACACACACACACACACACACACACATACACACCAAACACACACACTCACACACTAAAAACACCCAATAAACGCACATGTTTATGGTGAGCACAGAACAAACACACACACTGAAAACCCACAAGTTAATTATGTGCACAGAACAAACACACACACACACACACAAACACACTAAAAACACATTGAAACAAAACACTCTCCTACTCTAAACTCTAATCTACCCCAGCATCGATTCTCCTTCCTCTTTGTTCACTGTGTCCTCCTCCCAGCTGTCTGAATTTGAGAAGGAGAAAAGGAGGGGCCATGTTCAGAGAGAGAAAGAACGAGAGGGAGAAAGATAAAGACGGAGTGAGAGAGAAAGGGAGAGAGAGAGAGAGAGGGAGAGAGAGAGAGGAGGGAGAGAGAGAGAGAGAGAGGGAGAGAGGAGAGAGAGGAGGGAGAGAGAGGGGGGAGAGAAGGGGGGAGAAAGTGTGTGCATCGGAGTGAGAAAAAGAGTGAGCGAGTGAAAAATGGACGGAGAGGTGGAGGATGAAGGGATGATGAAGGGAAGGGTGTTGTTTTCACCTGAACACGATCCTCTGTGGATTCTGCCAGAGCTTCCAGACACCTCGACAACTTCTCCTTAAGATGTCAAGCGGAAAGACGCCAAACTAATCAAAAACCTGTTGCCTTTGAGCGTACGTACGAGGAGGTGATTCTGTCCTGAAGGGAACCTCTGTCACCTCCAGCCTCGAGCTACAGAACAACAATTCCTCCTTTCAGACGCCTCTGGGCTTAGAAGGATCCCTCCACTAGAAAATAAAGAGGAGAAAGGTTTTCACAAACTGAGAGAGAGAGAGAGAGAGAGAGAAGCTACTGCAAGCCCTCAGAGTGTTTGTTAGATCACAGGTGACCACGACCATTCGTGTTGTGTTCCAAAAACCTCTCTTGCATTCAGAATTGATGAATTCCTCCGCGTGGAAAGGTTAAAATGTGCCCCCGAGCCCCCACACAGACAGAACCCGTCACACAGAACCCATCACACAGAACCCATCACACAGAACACATCACAGCTCCAGATGAATAGAAGAAAGTAGCAATGGCGGCTTCCTGGCAGCCTGGGTTTGAGCCTCTCCTTCTGTTCTTCCTCTTTACGCTCCTCCAGGCAACACCTCCACTACACAGGGAAATAATCGATGGCAATGTCTCCCAGACAACACAGTCATGTGCCTGTCAGTACTGATGCTCCGACTGTGTCGGTTGGGAGAGCCGCTTGAGGGAAGAACTTTTCATTCTGTTTATACTGGGTTGACTTCATTCCGTGCACTCTGAGATGTGGGCATGCATGTGTTTTTCCATAGATAAAACACAATGTTTGATCTGCCTCTCTGGATTTCAGAACAATAACTAAATGATACTGGAAATTATAAAAAGTTCAACGGGTCAGGGAGAGAGAGATATCAGGTTCTGGCACATATCGGTTTCTGTTTCTTTACGGGTAGCAGTCCACTGATAGATAACTAAGACAGACGTGGTAAATCATATTTTTCTAAGGTCTGGGGACCGTGGTGTTCTAGTGCTGTAAAATAAAACCCTTTCAGCACTAAACTTTCACCTCTATTCTTCCCTGCTGTCTCTATCAATAAATACCAGAAGATAAATATGTTGAAAAAACAATCTTCACTGCATGGTAGCCAAATATGGGGTTGGAGCGCCCCCTAGTGCTGGGTACAGATATGACCTGTATAATGACTTACCAGACACACACACGCCACCACGGTACACTTAATCATTAATAATAGATCACATTTCAAAATGGTGACCCCAGTCCACCCGCTTCAGAGGTGATTTATGTCTGTTATTCCTGCAAAAATAACCACCACTGAGATTATGAACTCCATGACATAACCACCACTATATAACCACCACAGGGCTTATAAACATCATGATATAACCACCACTATATAAAACCACTGTGCTTATAAACATCATGATATAACTGCCACTATATAAAACCACTGGGCTTATAAACACCATGATATAACCACCAATGTGCTTATAAACACCATGATATAACCACCACTATATAACCAGTAGTGAAAAAACATGCAAGACACCTACACACACAGACAACCACAGACAACCACAGGTCCGGTATAACCACTGGTCGGGTATAACCACTGGTCGGGTATAACCACAGGTCGGGTATAGCCACAGGTCGGGTATAACCACTGGTCTGGTATAACCACTGGTCGGGTATAACCACTGGTCGGGTATAACCACTGGTCGGGTATAGCCACAGGTCGGGTATAACCACTGGTCTGGTATAACCACTGGTCGGGTATAACCACAGGTCGGGTATAGCCACAGGTTGGGTATAACCACAGGTCGGGTATAACCACTGGTCGGGTATAACCACTGGTCGGGTATAACCACTGGTCTGGTATAACCACTGGTCGGGTATAGCCACAGGTCGGGTATAACCACTGGTCTGGTATAACCACTGGTCGGGTATAACCACAGGTCGGGTATAGCCACAGGTCGGGTATAACCACTGGTCGGGTATAACCACTGGTCGGGTACAACCACTGGCAGCACACTGACTTTTTTGAAAGCTACAGCGTTAAGGTAAGCGCTTACTGTGACTGAGCTACGTGCACATCCCACCAGATAACTTTGAAATGAAGGCACAACAGTAAGCTGGCTAAATGAATACTAAGTAAATGAAATATGATAGTGTTTAGCTCTGTACCTATGTGCAAAATCGCTTCATGAAGATAAATGAGAACATTTAGTCTATCTAACACCTTACTCTGTGGAGTCTTATTTTGGGGAATAGAAGAATGAATGCACAGTTTTCGTGTCAAACCGAAGATGTAATAATTAGTGTTGAATGGCTGAACCACAATCTCTCCATTCAAAGGGAACACATTATTCGTGTTGAACATCTTAACAAAATGGTTCAGAGCCACTTAATGCTGAGAAGCATTTGCTCGTTAAGGGAGGAATATCCAGAACCCCACCCAACTCTTCCTGTTCCCCTGCTCAGCATAGCAGCCATATTTCCCAGAAAGGTTTCAAGGAGACACTAATTGGGGAAATATCTGCTCAGGTACTGTAAGCTGTTAGTCTAATGGAGAGAGCGATGTTTGATCATCCTGTGATGAGGACACCTGGTAATTTATCTTATTTGATCCTCTTATTTCAGCTGCTAATATCAGTCAAGTTTTAAGCAATGTTTAAAATCAGATTAACATAATGGCCAAGTGGTAGGTGTGTGTGTGTGTGTGTGTGTGTGTGTGTGTGTGTGTGTGTGTGTGTGTGTGTGTGTGTGTGTGTGTGTGTGTGTGTGTGTGTGTGTGTGTGTGTGTGTGTGTGTGTGTGTGTGTAGCTGTGTGCATATCTTAGTGCTTCTTTATAACCCACTTTTTACAAATGTATCTTTTAATACACCTGTTTTTAAGACTGAAAATGACTACAGAAATACTGTCATTGGGAAAATTGTCCCGTCTTTTGTCATATATTTAAATAATCTCTTTCTCTTTCAGCCAGAAGCCTGTTCTCACAGAGCCATTGTCCCACTCTAAAAGAAACGTTTAAGATGTAATCAGTTTCGCCGGCAGCAGCCCTGTGTCAAAAAAACAAAGAGCAAAGAAAGGGAAATGTCTTCATTTGATCCCACACACAATCCCCCAATAGATTTAATATTTCCTCATTTTGCTTATCAGAATCGTCAGGCTCTGTCAGGATGTTGGGTTCTGTGGAGCTCAGGTCGTAGTGCGTTGTGTTTTAAATGTCAGTCTGGTGGGTTTATTCCCCGGGGGGAGCAGTATGAACATGTATGCACTCTGGAGTGGTCCGAATACAAATGTGTAATTAAATGTAAATGTAGAGTAAATATATGTAGTGTCTCAGGAACGTATGGAGTATTTCAGACACTTTGTCATTGGTTAATTATATGACCAGGAAATCAATGGCTAGTATAACTCAGGAGTTTTTTGCTGCACTCCATCGTCAGACCTTTACGGTAGAGTGGCAGGAGGGAAATCACTCCTGAATTAACGACATGTGACACGCAGACTTAAGTACACTGAGAGCATGAGGACAAAGACTTTCAAACTATTAGGCATGAATACTAAGCGCTAGGTAAAAACTAGATACCGCACCTGGTTACCTAATATCGAACCATTTTTTATTACGCTGGCATTGGGACAGGTCTGTGAATTCTCCTTAGTAGCCCAAACAAAGCTTTGGTTTGAACCCCATTGAACTCGGGAGACCTGCAGATCACATATCAAAGAGACTCCCAATACCAACTAGACCTCTACATCAAGCACACATTCATAACCAGAGGGAAACAGGATCCTTGTGCAGTCACTTTCTGACCTCCCAAACACGGCAACCTTGTGCAGTCACTTTCTGACCTTTGGCTTATGCACTTTGACATTGATTGGGACAAGAAAGATTTATAGATGTCTCTAAAAAATTTGGTTAAAATTTTGCTCTTTAATCCATCTGTTTAAGTATGTAAAATAATACTTTACAATGGGTTCTCCTATTTTTATACATGACTGTAGGTATTGTGGAGAGATTAAGGTAATAAGGCAATAATTATGGTAATAATTGAAAAAAAATGTTTAACTCTTACTAGTCTTAACACAGAGACCAGTTGTGAGTCTTTATCTAAGGTTTGATGAAACTGTGTGAACACTAATGCAACCATTATATTTTAGCTATATATTTTAATATCCATTTGTAAAAAATGCTTTGTATTTTCACTTGAAATTCTATATTTTATTTAGATTACAATTACAAAAACTCACAATTAAACAAACCCAATCCCATCATAATTTGTAACATAACAAAAATGAGATACAACGCAAGGGGGTCAAAGGTTATCACATTTTTATCTCTACTACAGTGTTATTTAGATGCAGGACCATTCAGAACAGGATTGCTCTACTGCAACCCCGAGTCTGATTGGACGGCAGGTAAACAGATCACACGTATCAATTATTAACCTAGAGTAAACTTTGCCTGCTGATGACTTGCGACCCTTTTAGGTTATGTAATATTATTAGATTGTTCCATGTTACCATCCAGAAGCACTTAGGTCAGCAAACATCAGGACCTAATGGAAGGACATTTTGTACATATTGACACTTGTAAGACAAAAAAGTACCATAGATGTTACCCACTGAAACCATTCTTGCCACAATGTTTTTAAGTAAAAACAAATTGGTTATCAGGGGTTATGGAGGGGTCAGAGGTTATAAATGGGGTCAGAGGTTACAGACGGGGCAGCAGTCTTTTCAGATTTGCCTTTGTCTTACTTCATAGTTTCACGCTGCATTAGTTTGTGACAGGGGACATAAAACATATACCACCATGTAAACATGTAAATGTTATTGAAAACTGTGTAATTCATCCATATTATTAACAAATGCACTCTACCATCACACACACATTAAATACATAAATAAAATCAACGTTTTGTAAAGGTTTAAAGCAGGATTATACAAAGTGCCCATTTAAATAAACATTCGAATAAGGCATTAAAATATTTTTTCAATGGTTGATTTTTTTTTCAAAACCACCTCCAATCTAAACGGAAGCGAAGAATCGTCAGAATATCAGCTTGCTTTCCTGCCATACTTTGCTGTAATGCCTGAATCTGAATACTTCTACGTAGGAATATTTTTTCGCTAGGCCTACCTTATCTTTTCTAGGCTATTGGTGTTGTCTATTTAACTATTTTGTCATACAATAATATTTTGTTCTGGGTTAGGCTGTTACCCCAAAAAACACGCTCTTACAAAACGTCCTGTGGTTGGTGACATAACAGTCAAGAACATCGTGTTGGAACATGAAAGGGAAGGAGGGGTTTTATTGGACAGATATGCGTCATTATTCTTTTTCTTTTTGCGCACTGGCCTCTGATTGGCTCACAGGTAAGAGAACGCCCAATGTCTGTCTGCTGAACCCGCCCAGTTCCCGTGACAGCATGGAAACCTTACTGTACAGAACAATCCATTTGGCCGTTTGAAATAGAGGGGTTCAATTTAGGAAAGTTGCTTTATATGTTTCACTATAATGACAAATGTGCCGTGATTAAAGGTAGGCGACATCTGATTTTGTTATTTAAGTATACCTGTATCGACAATATAATATCTGTCTTTGTTCCTACGGTTTTTACGTTATTTTTATAACCCTATTTAATTATTCACCCTGGAAACGTTAGATCAACGAGCCCGAGAAATTTGATGACACGCGCTTGCCGGTAACTTTGGTAATGTAACAAACGCGACACGAAGTCACAGTGTCATAATTATTTGTGTCTTTTAAACTATCTTGGTATTTTTATATGGTTGGATAAAAATGTCCAGGACTGTCGAGTCTATAGACTGAAGGGAAGCTCTGATATCTCCTGACTTGGACTAACTGGTTGTGGCAGAACCGGGTAAAGGCATGTATCCGTCTCGTCGGTGTTCGGTTCTTCACCGTGACTTGGCAGCGTGTTTTTGCTTCTCGGTTAGGGTGCCACATCCGAACAGATTTTCCATCCCGGCATCACGACACCGACACACCGCAGAACCGAACAGTAAACCGGATAAATCCCGCGGCTGGTCGTCCGGATCGGTGAGCCGTAAATCAGGTATAGGCTTTTCTAGACTTAAGGCATCTTCTGACACATCTGTAATAATCTAGCAAATGTATAAATATGTTACCTAGTATTCCTGTGTTATGTTAAAAAGAAACGGATGGAAGGTGTCAGTCCAGATTGGCCAGATAATTATTTCTACAGTGTCTCGGCGTGACGTCAGAGATGAACCTTCTGATCTTAAATCAGTTGGAATGTGGGATGTTACGTCATTCGCCACTTCATGAGAAATAGAGCCGGCATTAGTATCGGGTATGTCTTCAGTTGCTATTTTATAAACCGTTGGGGTAAAACCCACATATGAAAAAACATAGAAAAGACAGAACTTGTATGAGGTTCGAAAACCCCGACAGTCCCACATTCTCCCTTCTGTAGTGATAATAGGCCAACACACCTGAAACTACACGCAACATGGTTGGTATAACATCCTGTTGAGTCACAGTCTAGAAAGTATTTCATTTGTCCAAATAGGAGAGGAGGGACCGCCAGCTATCTTATTTGGAAATGTGGAATTATGTTGACTACAAAATATATAGGTAGAGAGGTAGTTGGAAGTGTTGTATTAAGAAACAAGAGAGCATTTTTTTCTTGCCTTACAAAAAGAGGCCCAGCCCAGATGTTGATATAAAATACAGTGATGAGTTCTGTAACTATCAGACACAATAAACAAGTATAAATGGCATCCAGTGGTTTTAATGTGGTTGCCGTAGCCTTTACATAGATAATATCCCGGTAATCTAAAACAGACATAAAAGTAGCACATTAGTCTACTATCTAGGACATACAAGCCCTGTTTATATAAAGGAGCACATATTCGGATATATTTCTTTTGTAATTCAGTAACTCAGTAATTTTGTAATTCAGTAATTTTGTAATTCAGTAAATGTTTTTGAAAGATAGCCTATCTCACCATACTTATATTATGCAGAAACCTGTTCAAATTGAGTACCAACCAAGCTAGTAAATACATGTTATCTACCTGAAAGTTTGGACCTTAAAATACATTGAATTACTTGTCTAAGTTTAAGATGTACAAGAGACCTCTAAAGTGGCTTAAAATCAAACACCAATTGTACTAATGCTTGTTCATCTGTTGAAGTAATAGTACCTCATGGTACTGATTGGTCATGTGTTGAAGTAATAGTACCTCATGGTACTGATTGGTCATCTGTTGGAGTAATAGTACATCATGGTACTGATTGGTCATCTGTTGGAGTAATAGTACATCATGGTACTGATTGGTCATCTGTTGGAGTAACCTCATGGTAATGATTGGTCATCTGTTGGAGTAATAGTACCTCATGGTACTGATTGGTCATCTGTTGGAGTAATAGTACATCATGGTAATGATTGGTCATCTGTTGGAGTAACCTCATGGTAATGATTGGTCATCTGTTGGAGTAACCTCATGGTAATGATTGGTCATCTGTTGGAGTAATAGTACCTCATGGTACTGATTGGTCATGTGTTGAAGTAATAGTACCTCATGGTACTGATTGGTCATCTGTTGGAGTAATAGTACATCATGGTAATGATTGGTCATCTGTTGGAGTAACCTCATGGTAATGATTGGTCATCTTTTGGAGTAACCTCATGGTACTGATTGGTCATACTGATTGGTCATCTGTTGGAGTAATAGTACCATGGTAATGATTGGTCATGGTAGTACCTCATGATTGGTCATCTGTTGGAGTAATAGTACCTGATTGGTCATCTGTTGGAGTAGTACCTCATGGTACTGATTGGTCATCTGTTGGAGTAATAGTACATCATGGTACTGATTGGTCATCTGTTGGAGTAATAGTACATCATGGTAATGATTGGTCATCTGTTGGAGTAACCTCATGGTAATGATTGGTCATCATGATTGGTCATCTGTTGGGTTAGTAACATCATGGTAATGATTGGTCATCTGTTGGAGTAACCTCATGGTAATGATTGGTCATCTGTTGGAGTAATAGTACCTCATGGTAATGATTGGTCATCTGTTGGAGTAATAGTACCTCATGGTACTGATTGGTCATCTGTTGGAGTAATAGTACATCATGGTACTGATTGGTCATCTGTTGGAGTAATAGTACATCATGGTACTGATTGGTGCTCTGTTGGAGTAACCTCATGGTACTGATTGGTCATTTGTTGGAGTAATAGTACCTCATGGTACTGATTGGTCATCTGTTGGAATAACCTCATGGTACTGATTGGTCATTTGTTGGAGTATTAGTACATCATGGTACTGATTGGTCATCTGTTGGAGTAACCTCATGGTACTGATTGGTCATCTGTTGGAGTAACCTCATGGTACTGATTGGTCATTTGTTGGAGTATTAGTACATCATGGTACTGATTGGTCATCTGTTGGAGTAATAGTACCTCATGGTACTGATTGGTCATCTGTTGGAGTAATAGTACCTCATGGTACTGATTGGTCATCTGTTGGAGTAATAGTACATCATGGTAATGATTGGTCATCTGTTGGAGTAATAGTACCTCATGGTACTGATTGGTCATCTGTTGGAGTAATAGTACATCATGGTACTGATTGGTCATCTGTTGGAATAACCTCATGGTACTGATTGGTCATCTGTTGGAGTAATAGTACATCATTGTATAATTCACACGTCAATTATTTTCCAAATAAATCCCTACTGTGTGTAACGACAGTACAAAGGCTGCTTTTCATTCCATTAAGACATTTCCTGCTGGCTAAATGGTATTGATTTGCAGCACAATTAAGAAAGTACTGGTCAATTTTGTCAACGCCTAAAGATTTCTTAGCGACTGTGACATGTATGGCAGCGAGGACCTCTGCTTCTGGCATTTGAAAAATCAACCGACTGGCCAGAGTCACATCGGCCACTTTTTATTTGAAATTCAAAAAACAGCAGAGGTAACATGCTTATTATAAGCATCACACACATTATATTTTTCACTAGAAATACAGGACCCTGAGGTAATTTGCTTGACAGAGAAACAGCACAATTACTCTATTACGGTGAGTTTAGGGGTTTCATCCTCCCAAATGCCGAGGCTTGATTTTTTTTTGCAGAAAATTGTTTAATAAGTTCGGAAAGTACAATTAGTCTTTTGATTTGTTACTTGATGATTCTTGAGCAGAGCGTGTTTATCATGAAAGTAAACATTTCAGGAAAAGGCATGGGTGAAAAAATGGATCCAGTATATGCAGTAAGTGGATCAAAGCTTCCTGTGAGAAGTGTTTATAATAATTTATTATTCTCAGCATGCAAGCAAAAGGGAAGTGGTCACACATTTCATTTGCATACATTGGTAGTATATATAGTAGTTCACCGTTTGTATAATTAGACCGTACATCAGACAGTTTGCTTAGAACACAAGGAAAACCAGAGGAAAAGTTTTAGTACCACATTTAAAACGAGACATTCATACTGCTTTTGGAAAGGCCGGGGTATATGGACACAGAAACATTAAAGCAGCATTTGACATTAATAGCGATACCTTTACCATTTCAATCAGCGATATATAGCGGGGAGATGGAGTGCAAATAGCGCACTGGTATCCAGTATATCGATGTTTAAATTCTCTCAATTTCTCAGACAGCTGAAGTTTAATATAATTTCACCCATCATGGTCAATCACAGTTGGGGTGTTGGAGTGCTTGTTAATGAGTGGGGGGAGCACGGAATTAGGGTCGGGGATCCGAGGGTAAGAGAAGCTCACTGCTTACCGGATTGGTGTATTGGGTACATGGCAGGGCCTCTGTGATCCGTGTCCTGGCAGGCTGTGGGGGGCTAGCAGCAGGACGTGGCACTGGTGGCCGACTGGCAAGTGGTACATCCGGGGCTGAGCTATGTCATGAGGTCCAGGTGGTGTGGGGCCCGGGCGGACGCTAGCACTTAGCAGTTGGTTTTTAGCCAGAAGGCTAAACAAAACACACTCCTGAAACAAGTTGACCTCAGGTGAGTCCTTTAATGCATTGAAATGTAATAATACATGTTCGAACTAAGTCGTACAAACGGAAGTGTTGTTAAACAGGAAATTAAGTTAAAAAAGCCGAATTAAAAAGTGCAAGATACACTTATGTTCACTTATACTTGAGAGACCTTGAAAACAAAGTAGAGTCTGGAACATGTGCTAAGCTAATGTGGTTAGCTCGCTAATGTTTCCGTCATAATGCGTTAATAACTACTAAAAAGATCCGAATATTTACAATGTGCGCCTTGAAAGTAACTTAAGCAGAGTTATCTGTTGTTTTCTGTCGATCTAGATGACTCTGGCTAACATAATACACACAGCATAGTTGCTTTCGTTACCATTGTATTTTAAACATATACAGTCTATTGCTGTTAGATGTTTTGAGCCCCTAAATAATTAACATGTGAATATGGTCTGGAAGAGGTGTCAGAGGAAGACTGTGAGGTGGTTTTGTCTTATTAATTATTAGTCACTACGGCATGTGGCACACACACACACATTCACAAAGCACTATTCTACATTGATTGCTTTCTTTTTTTCTTTTTTTGTTTGTTTTTAATGACATTTTGAACTGGTTATTTGACCATGTCAATCATTAGATAACCAAATGTTTCCCAACCCTGGTTGTGATGATCCCATGTGGTGCAGGTTTTTGCCCTAGCCCTCACACACCTGATTGAAATTGTTGATGATAAGTTGATCAGTTCATGATAAGTTGATCACGTCAATCATTGTAAGTGATAGGGAGAACTAAAACATGCACCCTGTCCCCTGGAGAAGGATTTGGAAACTGGGATAACCAATTTGTATTATCACTAAAACATTAAACTGCAAGATTACAAAATGAAAAGCATTTGTAAGGTGTGGCACAAGTGTAGATGTGAACACACTGCATCTGCAAGTTTCACCGGGAACACACAGTGCAGGCATTTTTATGCGGAACACAAGTGTGTCTGTTTTGTGCATGTGCTTGGTTTAGTTGAAGTAAATTAACACGTGCTGGTTGGTTCGGCCTTTGATAATGCTTTAGGCATTTATTTGTAAAGCACGGCTTTATGAGTCTTTGTTGTCAACCTCTGATTTGAGTTTGAGCATATCTATGCTTTTTACAGTATATTTTAATGCGTTATTATGTGTGACAAACGCAAATATCTCATCTCATCTTGTACCCTTATTCGGGGTCATGGGGGCAGCAGCTCTAGCAGAGGACCCCAAACTTCCCTTTCCCTGGCCACATTAACCAGCTCTGACTGGGGGATCCTGAGGCGTTCCCAGGCCAGTGGGGAGATATAAACTCTCCACTCTTTCACAAATATGTTGGTCACACCTGGGTTTTTTAATGTGTTTATTAGAAATATCTCTTTAGCTAGCGTCTTAGTACTGTTGTTTTTTGGATGTATCCGAGATAAGATCAATGATATTTGGTGGATTCCACTAGGGGGCGCTGCAGGATAAGTGTTTCGGTTTAAAGAGTGATTCTTCTGCAGCGAGTGAGGAAGAAACGCTGGACAAGAAATGCACACTTATGTCGTCTGACTTTCTCCTTGTAATAAATCTGATTTATTTTGTACTTGTGACGGGATTTCACATTTGGGAACTGTATCTGTTTCATTTGCCCAGTGGAAAGACAGTGTAGACTGTTTGTTTAAAGAGCAGAGGACCTGATGGATAACTCACGCTGCAGTTTTTCTGGGTCAAAGGCAGCGACTTTGACCACCAGACTGATTAACCAAGGACACGAGTCTGTATTTTCTTTTTGCCCTTTGATGGATTTTCAGAGCTCATACTTGGTGTGTTTGTGAGCAATGATGCACATTATGCTGACGTCAAAGGCTACAGTGCAGTGCTGGCATAAATCAGGAGTTTACCTTTAGATCTAGGTTCCTGATTAAGGCAAGTCCAAATTGTCTTTCTAAGAACCTAAACACATTTCTAGATCAAACCTGTGACAGTAGTCAATGTTTATGTTTGATACATGTTTGAAAGTATTCTAGTGTGTGTTGCCATAGCACTATCAAAGATCTGAGTCATCCTCATATGACTGTCGTCTCACATCCGTTTGATTGGTGGCTTCTTATTGGCCTGTTGACGGGGAGACGCGATCTGTGAGACGTGAAACAAAGGTTTAGATTAGGGGTGATTCGCTTGGCATGCATCATGAATATTAGTGGTAGACATGGTCCACACTGTGCTTTTACCTTTATTTAGATTTGTCTTGTGTGTTTGTTAAAATGTACACCAATGGATGAGTGGTAAAAACAGTCTTCAAACTTTAAGATTGTTTACCATTAGATAATGAACATGCCCCATGGGGGGTCTTGGGACCTAAAGGGCCAGTTTCATCTCCTGTGGCATTTTAGCTGTTCTCTCTCAGTAGGTGTGCTAATTAATTGCAGTCATAGTTTTGAAAGTCAGAGGCTGAGTAAAGAGAGGGACAGATTGAGGTCAGAGAGGTGTACTTTAATTTGTAACTGTCAGATCAGTAAAATCCTTGTCTTAACTTGACCAAAAACTGCAGGCTGACTTATTAATTTATTCGATTTAGCCGAGCGTTTCACAGGTAGCTTTAGTCATTATCTAATGGCAAATCCTCAGAGGAAGACCTGTTTATTGGTTTCATTCTACTAGCGGATTAGCTTTTTTGGATTTCTGCTTATGGAGGACTCAAGAGAAGTCCACACACTGAACCAAGCACACGCGCGCACGCACACACACACACACACTGAGAGAACCCAAATTTGCAAATCAAGCAAACTCTCTATTTGAATTGTCCCACTCGTCCATGGACTGCAGTATCATGTCTGTTTCAGGGTTTGTCCCCCCGGCCACCTCTCTGTCCCCCCGGCCACCTCTCTGTCCCCCGGCCACCACTCTGTCCCCCGGCCACCTCTCTGTCCCCCGGCCACCTCTCTGTCCCCCGGCCACCTCTCTGTCCCCCGGCCACCTCTCTGTCCCCCGGCCACCTCTCTGTCCCCCGGCCACCTCTCTGTCCCCCGGCCACCTCTCTGTCCCCCCGGCCACCTCTCTGTCCCCCCCGGCCACCTCTCTGTCCCCCCGGCCACCTCTCTGTCCCCCGGCCACCCTCTGTCCCCCGGCCACCCCTCTGTCCCCCGGCCACCCCTCTGTCCCCGGCCACCCCTCTGTCCCCCTGGCCCCCTCTCTGAAATGCCGGTCTGTATATTTGTCTGGCCAGCTAAGCAGGTAAATACAGAACTACTGTTTTACTGACTGACACAAGTTTAAACTAGTGTTGCTCCCCCTGGTTCCCAGATCCACGCCGGTGTCTGGCTAGTTGGAGTATCATCACAGAGATGGAAAGATTAGGGGTTTGATTCTCAGCCAAAGGCTAACAAACGGTGGGCGTCTGTTGTTTGCCGCTAATAAGTAGTGTACCACCATGTGCTGATGGACCAGGGTATATACATCATCTAGTACCTGGAGGCACACAGGAGGCTTCATACTATATGGGCGTACCCCTGCTATACAGGAGATCATGTGCTGGATGGACCAGGGTATATACATCATCTAGTACCTGGAGGCACACAGGAGGCTTCATACTATATGGGCGTACCCCTGCTATACAGGAGATCATGTGCTGATGGACCAGGGTATATACATCATCTAGTACCTGGAGGCACACAGGAGGCTTCTGATGGACCAGGGTATATACATCATCTAGTACCTGAGGCACACGAGACTTCATACTATATGGACCCCTGCTATACAGGAGATCATGTGCTGATGGACCAGGGTATATACATCATCTAGTACCTGGAGGCACACAGGAGGCTTCATACTATATGGGCGTACCCCTGCTATACAGGAGATCATGTGCTGATGGACCAGGGTATATACATCATCTAGTACCTGGAGGCACACAGGAGGCTTCATACTATATGGGCGTACCCCTGCTATATTGGGGATCATGTGCTGGATGGGCCAGGGTATATACATCATCTAGTGCCTGGAGGCACACAGGAGGCTTCATACTATATGGGCGTACCCCTGCTATACAGGAGATCATGTGCTGATGGACCAGGGTATATACATCATCTAGTACCTGGAGGCACACAGGAGGCTTCATACTATATGGATCATGTGCTGGATGGGCCGTATATACATCATCTAGTACCTGGAGGCCCTGCTATACAGGAGATCATGTGCTGGATGGACCAGGGTATATACATCATCTAGTACCTGGAGGCACACAGGAGGCTTCATACTATATGGGCGTACCCCTGCTATACAGGAGATCATGTGCTGGATGGACCAGGGTATATACATCATCTAGTACCTGGAGGCACACAGGAGGCTTCATACTATATGGGCGTACCCCTGCTATATTGGGGATCATGTGCTGGATGGGCCAGGGTATATACATCATCTAGTGCCTGGAGGCACACAGGAGGCTTCATACTATATGGACGTACCCCTGCTATACAGGAGATCATGTGCTGGATGGACCAGGGTATATACATCATCTAGTGCCTGGAGGCACACAGGAGGTGTGGTGGATTTTCAGTTCATATACATGTTTAGAAAAGTAGTTTGCTTACATTATTTGGTTGTTACAGTATTTGTTTACATTTGGGTATATATCTGTTAAACTTCATATCATTTTAGTATAATTAGTTATAAACACACAAGGTATTTGGTAAACTTTGGTAAAGGAGAAAGAACAGACATCTCCTGTGACACCCCTCCCCCATACATTCCAATGTTCCTGGGACAAAGCAAATGGTTTAGGTGTGATTAACATGGGTGTGATATTGGATCCTGCCTGGGTGGGGTTAACTGATAAAGGAATGACTAGGAATATATCGATTGGTCATTGGGAGTGAACTGGGGGATGTGTCGATGTTTCTGACTGGTCTAAAGTTGGGGTATTAAAGCGGTTGAGACCATGGAACGGTCTCTTCCTGCCTTTGACCAGCGCTGGTCAAATGCGAGAGGGCATATTGCTGTGGGGTTGTGAAGCAATATTAATGTAAATAAACCATCTGAAAAGGTAATTCGTTCGACTCGTACGTCATTACACTCCATCCCATTCTCTACCATAGAGGCTTCATACAATATGGGTGTACCCCTGCTATATTGGGGATCATGTGCTGGATGGGCCAGGGTATATACATCATCTAGTGCCTGGAGGCACACAGGAGGCTTCATACTATATGGGCGTACCCCTGCTATACTGGGGATCCACACTATTTTTAAACCAAGTTAAGTTTTGGAAAGTCCTTCTGTCTGATGCCGGATACCAATGCGAACATTCTACATACATGCAGTTTATATGTGTTACACGTGCGCTCATTTCACGTGCACTCATTACACGTGCGCTCATTATTATACGTGCGCTCATTTCACGTGCGTTCATTACACGTGCGTTCCAAGACATTTCAGGGTGTGTTCTGTGAGTAGCAGACAGACACACAGCCTATTGAGCTACAGTTCACTCAATTGACTCACTTTATCACACAGATTAACCAAGTCATGCTGCTGTTGTCAATACATTCATAGTGTGTGTGTGTGTGTGTGTGTGTGTGTGTGTGCGTCGGCGCGTGCGTGCGTGCGCGTGTGACACACAGGACAGTTATATAGCAGGCCATTGTGAAAGCCAGGTGTAGAGGCATAAAGAGAGTGGTGCAGACACTGGTGTATTCAGGAATGCTCGGTAGCTGGCAAACCCCCCAACCACACACACACACACACACACACACACAGAGGGCAGTCCTGTCTCTCACACACAGAGTTGTCCAGAGACATCTGCTTGCTCCGGAAGGTTCTTTCGTGTCATTTGACTTTGAGAGTAGTATCTCGCTCAAGAGACAAAATCGAAACCCACAAGAACCCTTGGAAGAGAGGAATACTGAGAAAGTATGTGAGAGACCGAATCAAAGAGTGCTCTGTGTAGCTTCATGGGCACAGCCTGGACCCCGTGAAGAGCTTCAGTCGGAAGAAAGGATTTAAGAGGGCGGAGGAGCATCAGCACGATTCTACCCCTATAGGTTCTACGTGAGTAGGTTCTACGTGAGTAGGTTCTACGTGAGTAGCTTCTACGTGAGTAGGTTCTACGTGAGTAGGTTCTACGTGAGTAGCTTCTACGTGAGTAGCTTCTACGTGAGTAGCTTCTACGTGAGTAGCTTCTACGTGAGTAGCTTCTCCGTGTTCCACGTGAGTAAAGGCGCTCTCGCCAAAAACTTGGGGAAACTTCGAAATGTTTTTAAAAACATTAAAACAACATCAAATTGATCAGAAATACACTTTAGTCATTGTTCGTGTTGTGAAGGAATCTTGTAGCGGGAAACTGCTGATTTTCAATGGAATATGGACTTCTTTATACTGGTTCAGTATCTGGAGAATCTGTGTTTTTCTGTGTTCGATTACAGGCTCAAAGCGGCCAGATACGATGACATTTGTTCTAAGACTCGTCAGTCTATACTTGACCTAATAAACAAAGGCTATTCCATGTGAATTGCTAAGAAACTGAAGATCGTTATACAACACTGTGTACTACAGTGCAAACTGACTCCAACCAGAAAAGAAAGAGGAGTGGGAGGCCCTGGTGCACTACTGAGTGAACGGGGGCGGGGTTTGATCAGAGTCTGTGTTCTTTTACCAATCGTAATCTATACTTTTTATTGGTCAGTCTTAGATATGGGTTTTAGTCAGACGCTGGCCTTATCACCTATATATACCACATATACAAGGCAGCAGGGGAGAAGGTTTCACTAAACCACACTGAGGTAGTGGACAGATGTAGGTGACAGGCGGGACCACAGCGGTGTCTCCAGTTACTCCGTGTCTACTCAAGTCTGTTTTCACCCGTTCTATTTTCCTGCTGCTCTGCTGTTTTAATAAAATGGCTTTCAAGGAATGTGAATGATGAGTCGCTTATCACAAGGGAGTGTCCTTCCGTCTAGTTTCTTATGAATGCGCTGCTGTTTCAATCTGCGAGTGTTACTGATCAAAATGCAGAATAATAATGTATAGCTGTCTATGAGCTGTCAACTCCTCAGTGAGTTGTATGCTTGTATGTGTCCTTGGTGTGTTGTATGTCTAACGCGCGTGTGTGTGTGTGTTCTCAGTGTGTCCGATGGGCAGTAGCAGCAGTAGCAGCAGTCGGCTGTTTGGTTCCCTGGCCCAGACCCTGAGCAGTATCCCCCTGGCCCGGCACGACTACCCCACAGACCCAAAGCCAGAGGACTCGGACGAGGATCCAGAGGGAGTTGACCAAGCCGACCCAGACCAACTGCTCCGGGAGTGTGAGAAGGTCCTCCAGAACAGGCCAGCCCGGCCGCATAGAGACCTGGTCTACCCGTCAGACCCGACAAACCAGCACAGACACCGGAACCAGCAGACCACCTCACCCATACGGGTCATGACCTGGAACATCCTGGCCCAAGGTAATAGACCACCCATACGGGTCATGACCAGAAACACGGCCACGGTATCAAGATGCTCACTAGGGATCAGAAATGTGTACCGGTATCACCTGCCAACTCTCTGGTCTTCCTCTTATCTTCCTCTCCCTCCAGCTCTAGGTGAAGGGAAGGACAGCTTTGTGCGCTGTCCTCTGGAAGCTTTGAACTGGCCTGAGAGGAAGTGCATGATCCTGGAGGAGATACTCACCTACCGCCCTGACATCCTGTGTCTCCAGGAAGTGGACCACTACTACGACACCTTTCAGCCAATCCTGGCCAGCCTGGGTTACCAGAGCACCTTCCTGCCCAAGCCCTGGTCCCCCTGCCTGGACGTGCCCAGCAACAACGGCCCAGACGGCTGTGCCCTCTTCTTCCGTTGTGCCCGCTTCAGCCTCCTCCACACCTCTCACCTGCGTCTCTCTGCCATGATGCTACCCACCAACCAGGTTGCCATAGTGCAGACGCTTCGTTGCCGGGCGACGGGCCGGGGGCTCTGCGTTGCTGTGACCCACCTGAAAGCCAGGAGTGGCTGGGAGAGGATGAGGAGCGCCCAAGGGGCCGACCTCTTGCACAGCCTGAGGGCCATCACCTCACAACCATCTGGGTCGCACCCAGGCTCAGAACCCGTCCGCAGGGATGAACAAGGGGGAGGGGTGGAGGGTCTGCCGGTGATCGTGTGCGGGGACTTCAACGCCGAGCCTTCAGAGGACGTGTACGGGCGGTTTGCCTCCTCCCCCCTGGGTCTGGACTCGGCCTATAAGCTGCTCAGCGCCGACGGGCAGTCGGAACCGGCCTACACCACCTGGAAGATCCGTCCGTCAGGTGAGTGCTGCAGCACGCTGGACTACATCTGGTATTCTAGACGGGCGTTCACTGTGGACACCCTACTGGACATACCCACTGAGGAACAGATTGGGCCGGACCGTCTGCCCTCTTACCACTACCCCTCTGACCACCTGTCGCTGATCTGCGACGTCACCTTCAGGGAACCCACGGACCAAGCCCATAGGCTGATGTAGGCTGCCATTTGGGGGAAAAGGTGATGAGCCAACGGTAGGAGGCTGAGGGCGTGATGACACTGGACTGGCGTGTATTTCACCGGAGGTGAGATTTGATCTGACAGACTTAACACCAGATTAGGTATTTAATTTATTTTGTAATAAAACCAGCACATGCTGTGATGTATTGACACAGTTGTGACGCTATCATTTGAATCTATCCTGTTCAAACTGGTTTTAACAGGTCATGGTTCTGGAAAAATCACTTAACTGGGCATTTGCAGTGCAATGAGCATAAGTGAAATAAAGTACTTCTGACATTCTGACGTTGTGTGTTTTGATCCAAGTCCTGTTCGCAAATGTATGTACTTTTAGTTTTATAATGTGTCCCTGACATCACATTTGTCCAGGCTGCCGAGTAAAAGCATATTGGCCTTTAAAATGTTCTGTGGTTGAGAAATTGTGATAGAAATGAGAAGGGAGCAGTATACAGCTCCTAGGGCTGTCACAATTACTAAATAATCACTATTATTTACCCAGATATCTTTCATATCCACGATTTCTGTACTCTGTCGCAGTTCGATTTTAACAGTGAAATTAGGAGTTTGAAAACAGTCACTAGTGATTGAATAACTTTTAACCACTCCCCTGTAGACATGTGTCACTAAATTCCAACTGGACCTCAGCATCTTTCCAATAGATTTGGACCAAAAACATTTTTTCATGGCATTCTCTACCCATTTGAATTCCTCCTAATTGAAACCATATGGGAATATTAAAAAGCTAGAAATCTGATTTAAAATTTCTGTATAAAAACAAACACACGAAACACATGTGCTGTACATATTTGTCTGAAAGAAAGTCAGTGCTGCCAACAACAAGATGTTTCAATTAATGTTTTTTTATAATACATATTTCAGTAAAATCTACATCAATACACTTTGATAGTACAAGAAAATAGCATATGCTTCAAACGCAGAATACACCAGCTTGATCCATCTTTTGTTAAGACAAACATCGTTCGCTCCCTTATGTGAACAATTTCATAAAAAATGAAAACAAAAGAACGTGTGAGGGACAGAACAGTAGCAGACTGCTGAGTGCTGGTTCAGGTTCAGAACAACATACAGAGATGACAGGGACCAGTTGGAGATCCGGACAGGGACAAAACAAGTGCAGTTGTATTGAACTTATAATACATCATACATAAACTGCTGAAGAGTATCAAAAAAGATTTACACAAAAAAATCTTCATCAGACTTTCTTTAAATTATGTTTCTGAATATTTTTTTTAGGGGCGTGATCTTCAATGTACAATCTAAGGCTTGCCCATCGTTTAAGATCCAATGAGCTTCTAAAGCGTTTATGTATATAAAGACCCTCTCTCCCCCGTCTCCGATCTAGAAGAAGCTCCACAGCTCCAGTCCATGTCAGGGCTCCCTGCCGTTCGCTCCTTCAGCGCCCCTGTCCCGAGGGAGCTGGGAGGGGCTGGGAGGGGCTGGGAAACACAGAGGCTTCCAATACGGAGTCAATACGGAATCAGTAGCTCTCAGGCCACCAAGCCTCAAGACTCAGGGGCCACTGGGTTCTGTGGAGAGGCAGTGGGCTCCTCCGGACTGGACAGGGAGGGTTCCCCGCTCTCTGACGGGCAGGACGTGGAGGTGTCAGGGAGGTCCGCAGGGATTTTTACAGAGGGGGCAGGTCCAGGCAGGGCGGCAGACGCGGCGTAGGGAGGCGGCTGCGGTTTAACCACCAGGGCAGCTACAGGCGGTTGCTGGATGGAAGCCTGGGTCAGGGTCACCGGCTTGGCCAGCAGAAGCGGAGGCGCCGGTTTTTGCACCACCTGGTACGTGGTCGGTTTGGCCTGAATCATCTGGGCGACGGGTTTGGCATTTATGAGCTGGGCTAGCTGCCCCGACAGGTTGCCCTGCGTCAGCTGGGACAGCTGGGCCGCTGGGATGGTGATGATGGTGATCTTCTCTCCGCTCTTGGTGCCAGCTGGCATCATGGCCGGTAGGGTCTGGATCACCAGCTTGGGTCCGCCGGTGTGGGCGTTGCCCAGGGTGATGGGGGCCTGGCTGGTGAAGACTGTGGAGGAGTTTAGGGTCATCTGGCCCAGCGTCGTCGTCATGACAACAGGCATGGCCAAACGCACCGTCCTTAAACAGAGACAGGGTTAGTTTCTAGAACCTTCCGAACCCAGAGCATGGCGCAGTCACATTATTGTTCTTTGTCAAACGTCTCTCACCTGTTGCCGGTCGCGGTGGGGATCACTGTGACGTAGCTCTGCTGGGTCTGGGCAGAGGTGACCTGGTCAAGGGTTATCGTCTGGACGGCCTGGTGGTGCCCGGATGGTTCCCCCTCCCCTTCCTCCTCTCCCCCATCTTCCTCCCCCTCGTCGATCACCCGGATGTTCTTGGGCATGTCTTTGAACTGGTAGGCCAGCCTCTGGCCCTCGACCTTGGCCAGGATCCCCCTCTGGTAGTAATACCTGCCCAGAGACAGACACCAGTCAGAGGGGCACACTGGAGTAATAAACATGGTCACGAAGACAAATATGTAGAGAGAGAGAGACAAAGTGTGGTTTGCTGAACAATGGCAGACTGATGTGTACCTGAGTGCCCTGCCCATGGTCTCGTAGTTCATGTCTGGTTTGTTCTTGTGTTTGCCCCACAGCTTGGACACGGCCTTGGAGTCGACCAGCTTAAAGATGCCTTTGTCCCGTTGCATCCACTTGATGTACCTGGGGCAGGTGTTCTTGTCTTGAAGCAGATCCAGCAGGAACTCCCACAAGTAGGTGGTGCTCCCTGGAGGACAGAAGGATAGACCCGTGTTAGACCTGTGAGGCTAAACAGGCAGGGGATATGGTTCAACTTCACGGTGTGCGTGTGCGCATATGTGTGTGTGTGTGTGTGTGTGCGCGCGCTCATTACCTTTTCCCTCTCTGGGTCTCTTCCTGATTGCCAGGTCAATGTTCCCATTGGAATCAGTCTGAGGTGGGTGTGTCTTGGGCTTACGCCCACCTGCAGAGGAACCAACCAAATCATTGTCATCCCATAAATAACAACCATGTTTGGAAAACGGCTTGGAGGCCAGTGGAGCGAGCGCTTGTGTTAATGCCAGGGGCCAACCTTTCTTCTTCTTGGCAGAGGGAGGTTCACAGTCAAGAGCGATGGGGAAACTGTCCTCCTCCTCTATGGGAGCACATTCTGTGGACACCTCCACCACCGTCTCCATCATCACGTCCTCCACTGAGATGCACACGGGAGGACACAACACCCATCATCATGACAGCCATACGACATAGGGACATTCGAACGTCACTGTAACAAACGTCCGAAGTCCACCAATGAATGGCATGCAGGGGAGTGGCCAGCGTCTGTGTCGAGGTTGGTTACCTGTGTTGTTGCGGTCACCATGGAAACTGCCAGGGGAGTCCATGTGAAGGAGGGCCTCGGCTGCCTCGAATGTCTTATCAAAGCAGACCACGCCCCCATGTGATAACACCTCTATGACAAGGAGGAGTAAGGAGAGAGAGAGGAGGGGGAAGATGGGAGGTTATCTTCCTATGCATGCAACCCTATAGCACTTAAGTGACAGACAGGAACACTAGTGTCTTTCAGCAAAAATTGAGGGGTGGGGCCAAGTGGCCTATTGCTGGAGGAGCACTATGTTGCCTTTATCCGTGTAACGTTTGAAACCATCTGTCAGTCACCCCTCAACGCCTAACCAGAGTCCCCATTCTCAAATCTCAATGGTTCTCACTCTTACAACAGGCTTTGCTCGTACACTCACACACCACTAGATGTCATGCCTGAGATGGTCATAGAAAAAACAACAATACCATGAGGATTTAGAATGTTATGAGTCAAGACGTGCGGCACCTCTGGAGACAAATGTGATTGATGTCTTACAGGGTGTGGCAACCCCCCTGGACACTATGTGTGTGTCATACAATATATGTACCCATTACTTATGCCACTTAGGCATGGTCTCTTCACGAACTGGCCGTGTTGTGTGCTCTTTTGCTCTATTTGCACTTTTCATGTACGTTTAAAAATGTGTGTCCTAAATGCTGCAGCTATGGGTCAGAACAAATTCCTTGTATGTGTAAACAAAAATACCCCACAGAAAAAAATTGAACTAAATATTCAAATAATTTAAGCAATAAATCAGCACCACCTCCAAGCATCCAAACCGTTCATGTTCCCTAAAGCAAAACGACACAGAAACACATCACAGCAGACTGCAGCTGTTCACAGGATTTCCCAGCAGCCCCCTCACCGGTCTCCACCACCTCTGTGACCACTTCCTGCTCGTCACCCACGTCCTGCATCAGGTAAGTCCCGTCGTCGTAGACCAGCACCTGGGCAGCGTAGCACTGCTCCACCTGGGCGCTGGGCACCTCCTCCACCACCACGGCAGGATACTCTTCACCATCCTCCCCAATTACGGTCTCCACCGTCTCTTGCACCACCTCCTCTTCCTCTCCAGGGATTTCCTCACTCTGGAGTATGAACAGATACAAATTCAGGGAGGCGCGAGTGGAAAGATAGGTTGTGTGTGGTGGTCATGTTTCAACACCGGTAACCAGCCTCTGACCAGCGTGTTGTGGTCCTCCCACCTGTGGCTGTTGATGGTGCCTAGTAATTTCAATATCAAGCCAAATTGACAGCTGCACACGCAGTCACAGAGGTTGTGAACATTCTGTGGTTGTGAACTTTAGCGCCATTTACTTATCCTAATGTTGTTATGTTAATAAGAACTGCCACAATGTCTAACACATAGGCAGGGTTTACAAATCAAATATATTTTAGTAAATGTAAAATAGGTAAGAAAACACAAGGGTCCGGTTTTGGATGGGTTTCCAACCTGTTCGGTTTCTTCCATGACAGTGATGTACTCCACCATATTCCCCCCACCGTCTGACACCACAACAGAGGTCATCACTCATTCCTGTGAGCATACAACGGATTCAGAAAGTGCACAACAGACTCGGTTCTACTCAAACTAGAAACACTTCTGTACGGTGCCTTCAAGTTGCCGGAGTATGTGCATTCAATTGAGAGTATTGAAGGTATACCACTGAGAAACTGTAAAGAACAGAATGTTATAATTGCTGTTTTTCTTTGTAAGAGACTTCTACAAGTTCCCCCAGTAGAATATCCACACCGTTTAACACCGTGTCTGCCCGGTGCAGCTATCTATCCATTTACAATAGTGTTTTATCGATAGCTACAGATGCTAACTGCCAAGCAAGTACGGTTTGTTAGCGGACTCGTTTGGCTCTGCAAGTATAAGTGATATAGGCTGTAGTAGATAACGGAACATGTGTATTATAAGTGTTTTAAATAATCAAGAAAATACATACATGTAAACAATAGGACGCTAGCTAACAACAACAACAGGAAATGTTTAATAGGACGTTAGCCAAGTTGTTAGCCGCGATAAGGCTACCGCAGCTAGATAGCAACACAAACTCTTTGGAGTTGTCTGCCAGATAGCCATGCCTTCTTGATAAACACCACATTTATATACCTATACGTGTATTGTGTCTCAATCACGAACAATAGCGCATCTTACCTTCTTATGTTGATTTCATGCGATGGGTAGCTTCCAGCTGGGCCTAGCTTTAAACGCTAACTGCTAGCTAATGCTAATGCTGGCACGTCTAGTCGAACAGGCCAACGCGCCGCTCACTTTAAATACTCCCTCCAAATGTTTAAAAGATAAAGATGATTATTCTCAAGCGAACAACAGTGTTCAAGCAAAGCGGTTACTTGATCTGATGTTGATTCTCAACGACAAACAACAATGCTGGACTGCGGTATATTGTATTTGTTTACGTTGGTCATATTTTACAGGATGTTTCGTTATCCGTTTTCCTGCGCGCCGTCTCACGGAATTGGGTCAACCTCCAGAGGTGACGTCAGAGACACGAACCCGGAGCAGGTTTCTTCCCAAATCCTGTGACAGTGGCACAGACGAAAAGGCATTCATGGACAAAGCTCCTTCTGGCACGTTTCTGTAAATGGAAATTGCTGAATGGATATAAACACGTTATTTTCACTGAATGAATGCCTACATTAGGTCGAATGCGTGTGTATTGTTATGGGACGTGAAGATATTGGACGAGAAAATGATGTGCAGTGATGAATTTTCCGTAGCAAACACTTCAAATGGGTTTCAATGCTGAATATAAGCA
This sequence comes from Dallia pectoralis, assembly GCA_029465975.1. Lineage (NCBI taxonomy): Eukaryota > Metazoa > Chordata > Actinopteri > Esociformes > Umbridae > Dallia > Dallia pectoralis. The sequence goes on from CM055729.1 coordinate 27,266,661, forward strand.
ATTGACAAAAGCGACATTATTTCTCTTGATAGCCTTTTTATTTCCCCAATTTTTGTGTCACATTTACTGGCCTAACAGGTAGTCCAATGAGCAGCACAAAACTGTCCACACTTCAGACAGAACAGTCCACACACATGTATCACAAACCCCACACGAAATCTGCCTCATTTTAACTAACATATTCATTTCACATTTCAAGTAGGTAGCTAACATGGTTTACATTAAGAAATACAAAATTATACTGAAGACATTGGAAAGTGAGAAGAAAAAAAGAATCAGCCTACAAAGTAGTTTACCGGGTCTTGATAAAATGTAACATGTATTTATGAGTAAGAGAAGTCAGTCATTATTTTCATTAATTCACACGAACAACCTATAATGTTTTGTAGAAATTCTACTGTCATCAACCATTTAACCTTGGCTTTTCCCTATTCCAGATTTTTTAATATCACAATACACAGTTAAATTGATTGTCTTACACCGACGGGTTTTATTAGTTTAAAACAGACTGGGAGGAAAAAAGTAAAGACTGACCAGAGTAAAAAGAGATGAAAATGTCTTCTGAAATCTTGTTGAACAGTGATATTATGGACTGTGCTATGGTGTTGAGCCCGAAAAGACATCACTGAATGTAAACACCTGACTAACTAGTCTACACAAGTTTCTTAACATTAATTGACCTTATTAAACTGACTGTTGTAACACTGTGACTGCCCCGAAAGTTCCATAAATCACCGGCAAAGAAACTGAGGTAGTGAGGAAGCTCTTATACGACTCCCAAAAAGGAACCGGTGACTCGAGGATAATTTACAGGAGTGTTTAAACATTAAATACTGTGTTAACATTGGGATTGGAGCAAACCGCAAAACACAGAGGATAAAATGCTGGTTCACCAACAGCACACCGGCGTAGCCCGGCAGCGTCTGACCGGTGAATTCCGGAAACTGAAAATGGGCATTTGGTTATAACACATAAACGCCTTGGGCTGAATCTACTTTGAGGTTTCTGAGGTATATGTAAACTAGGACGTCGGGGTGGATGAGGTCAATGGTGTGAACAGAGTGCGATTTAAAAGGTCAAGTACTCTCATAGATTGTGCAAAACCAGCTCTAAAAGGATAATATATTTGAGCTATTGTACCATATGACCACATGCACCATTACAAGTTATGTTCAGTATATTTTTTTTAAGTGATGTGATAGTCAAAACATTTTTCTTTTCTTAAACAGGAGTTGTAATTCTAGAAGGCGTACCACATCATCAGTTTTCTTAAAGCAGGCAGTATCGGAACATGCTATCTGAATACTACAAATGCATATCCAGGATCAACCAAAAGAGGTTAGGGGTCAAATGGTGTAGAGAGGTCAAGGACAAAAGTTTGCCTGGCTGGGGAGGAGGAAGACACGCCTTCTTTTCTTCCACAGGACAAGGACATAACATCTAGGGTCTCAGAGTGCCTACTGGGTTGAAGAAGAGACAGACTATCAATCTATTGGCAAAAAGAAAATCACTTAAGATTGCATTACACTACACACCCCCAAAAAAACAACACCCCAGGAGCCAATGGTAGTGGAATTTGGTACCTGTCAGTTGGTTCTATTGCATCTGCACCCTAAGCAGCCGTCGCTTGCCCTGAAGACAGAGGTCGGTATAGGTCACATGTCTGAACTATTATGGGAGCTCCTACGTGCTGTTAGTTGTAAGATGACCTTTTACCTCAGCAGCTGGGGCTTCTTCATCCTCCGGGGCGGGGATGATCCTGCTGGTCATTGGGCCGACCCCCAGGACTTTGGGCCTCTTTTCAGCCGATCCCTCCAGCACCACTACAATGTACTCCTTTCTGGGCCCCTGTACCTCAACTGGGACAGTTTCTACTGGAGCATCTTTTACTAATACATCCTCAACAGCCTCTATTAGAGCTTCCTTTGGCGCATCCTCAACAGCCTCCATTAGAGCTTCTTTTGGCGCACCCTCAACAGCCTCCATTAGAGCTTCTTTTGGCGCATCCTCAACAGACTCTATTAGAGCTTCTTTTGGCGCATCCTCAACAGCCTCTATTAGAGCTTCTTTTGGCGCATCCTCAACAGCCTCTATTAGAGCTACTTCTTCTGGCACAACTTCAGCATTTTCCACTAGAGCATATTCTACTGGTGCAACCTCAGCCTGGGTCTCCTCTACTGGTGCAACCTCAGCCTGGGTCTCCTCTACTGGTGCAACCTCAGCCTGGGTCTCCTCTACTGGAATAACCTCAGCTGGCACCTCATCTACTGGAATAACCTCAGCTGGCACCTCCTCTACTGGAATAACCTCAGCCTGGGTCTCCTCTACTGGAATAACCTCAGCCTGGGTCTCCTCTACTGGAATAACCTCAGCTGGCACCTCCTCTACTGGAATAACCTCAGCTGGCACCTCCTTTACTGAAATAACCTCAGTTGGCACATCCTCTTCAGCTGCAACTTCCACTGACGCCTCCTCTATGGCAGCAGGAACCTCCTCTGCTGTAGCCTCAACTGGTGCCTCTTCTGCAGCCAGGACAGCCTCCTTGACCTCTACAAGAGGCAGAACCACTTCAGCGAGTTTTGTCACCTCTGACGCAGAGGCTGCGGCAAAAACTGCAAAAGAATAACCGAGCATCCCCAGACATCACTCAGTCAAGTAACAAAAAGGACTGACTTAAAATGTAACACCAATTGAATCAATAAACAATGCTAGAATACACATTCCATAAGATGCGAAAGACAGTTTGTAATTTGAATTAGTTGGTACCACAACCTAACTGCACCTCTTCAGAGACATTCAAATGTGTTTGTCTTTGAACATGCGGTTCCTCCAATGCATGGTTCAAACCTCACATGACCAATGCAGAGGTCGATAGGAGGTCACGGGGACAATGCACCCAGCTGGGCAATTAGTGACTCCATGAAATCAGGATGCTATTTAGTACAGTATACTGGGAAGCATGGTACAGACAGACGGCAGGCACAGTAGACAGTTCCACGTCACAGGAGAAAAACAGAATGGAATTATGGGTACAGAAAGCAGTGGTTGGAGGAAATGCATGGAATATAATTTAAATGTACACAAGACATCCCCAGGTGTGCATGCAACATGATGGAATGTGTGGAATAGAACTTAAGTATACACAAGACATCCACAGGTGTGCATGCAACATGATGTGCGTGCTCAATGTAATCGATCGGGTGTAATCGCGAATGTAAAAAGGAAACCTTACAAAAGACATTGTGCACCATTCATTATGAGTCCACCTCATTAATGCCTTCCTGCCAAATATCACAAAGGAATACCAACGGGATAATGAGACGTTCGTTTTTAATTAATTTCACATAAAGGAACCTCGTCTGAGTTAAATCATTATTTCAATCATCTTAATTTAGTCATCTTGTGTTTTATTCCCAGTTCTTACATATAACATTTAAAATTTTTTTGCGATTTACACAATTAAAACAACTTTCTGGAAGAGGAACGTCTTTATTTCTTGTGATAAAAATGCTAGTTTAAGAAATAATAAATTACACTAGCTTTGTTCGATTATCGGAACCAACCAAATTCAAACAAATTAAACACAGGAACGGATCTTTTCGGTTTATCAATAATTTTATTGTATGGCTCAATGTATTTTCTTTACCAATTACATGACTAATCACGATAGGAGCGGGTTTAAAAGGTGACCACATGCATGAGTTTCTCACGCTTTAACCCGCCGGGGTCAAGCGGGGTCACAGACTAAAGATGAAAACATTTATTTTGGTACAATTAGAGCAGAGCTTGCACAGGTTTGAGAGTCTAACAGAATGTCACAGTGAGTTGGGTTGAACAAATCTGAACATTTCACCGGCATGTACCGACTTGGTGATATCTGGCAGAGAAGCGTCAGAAGCTCAAAAAGTGCAATTTTAAATATGTTATCTCCCAAATAAAGCTAAAGTGTTGCTTGACCATAAAGAACGTTCAAATTAAGCGCTTTAGGTCATTTGCTGTTTGTGTGTTTCTGAGGTAAGACACCTAGGACATTGAACATTGTTAATACGTGAGAATAGTAGAACAGAAAGGTGAAAGCAGGTGGTTTGGGCCCATCCACATTGTGAAAGATTTACTGAGAAGTCCAAAAGATATAGAGCAAAGATATAAAATGATGTTCATTAATGTAAACTTGAAAAATAATCGCAGATTAACTTCCAAGGTAACGTGTGAGCCTTTTCAAAGATATACCCCCCAAGCCACCAATTCCTGCAGTGTGAATATATATATATATATATATATATATATATATATAGTTACCCAATTTCTACTGAGGTCTAATTTTGGTCAGGGGGAAGGCACTGTCGTGTTGATCACCAAATTACATTGGCCGTGTATCTATGAATCATTGAGAGGTGGTCCCGAACACTGTCATTAATGTGAATAGGCCCTTAAAGGGGAGGAATCTGTTGTTGGTCACATACCAACCGCTACATCCTAACAAGAGGGTCACTGAGTCCGTGTGACACTGACGTTCCGTAAGGGGTCGCCGTCGTGCCGTAAGGGGTCACCGTGTTCTAATTAATTTTGGAGGTAAGAATTCCTCTGTTCCTGCTGTTACTGTCCTAGCATAGTGTGTGTGTCTGTGTGTGTGTGTGTGTGTGTGTGTTAGGCTGGTGGTTAGGGACCGTGTGCACCTCCTAGTGGGGGTGTGTGTTATTCAGCAGGTGCTGCCTCCTCTAAGGCCGTACCGTCGGTCTCCAGCTCGGCCTCTACCACCTCGGCTGCTTCCATCACTTCCTCGGCCACGTTGACCACTGCCTCAGCCACGTTGACCACTGCCTCCGCTACTGTCTCTACTCCCTCGGCCACCACGACAACCTCTTCAGCGGTCTCTGCGACAGCTTCTGCAATCGCCTGCACAACTGCCTCGGCTTCTGCCTCTACCAGCGCCTCAGCCTCTAGCACTGCCTCGACAGCCGGCTCTGACTCAGTAGTAGCAACTTCCTCCACTGCTGCTGCCTCTGCCTCAGTTGCCGGTTCTTCAGAGGCTGCCTCTGCCTCGACTGTGACATCCTCTACCTTGTCTTCCTCATCAGCGGCTGCAGCCTTTTCACCTGAGACCAAAAAAAGGAAAGTTTGTAAAAATGTACTAGTAAAGATGGCCTCAATTATTGATGCTCACACACACACACACACACACACACACACACAGCCAAAATAAATCATGCCAATATAACAACGCAAATGTAAATGTACTATTATGCATTAGCCATATGAATTACTGTAGAATCACTACTACTAACAAAATAAGATGAATGGCATTTGTGTACATATTATGAAAAGTATATTGTTATTAAAAACAGATCATTTATAGCAAGTTCAATGTGCTGAGCACGCACACACACACACACACACACACACACACAAACACACACGCACCACACACACACACACACACACACACACAGCCAAAATAAATCATGCCAAGATAACAACGCAAATGTAAATGTACTATTATGCATTAGCCATATGAATTACTGTAGAATCACTACTACTAACAAAATAAGATGAATGGCATTTGTGTACATATTATGAAAAGTATATTGTTATTAAAAACAGATCATTTATAGCAAGTTCAATGTGCTGAGCACGCACACACACACACACACACACACACACACAAACACACACGCACCACATGCCCATGCCTCTACATACCTGATATCAGTACTAAAGTTCATAATAAACCCAGCCTGATTGGACAAAACCTCAGCAAACCAAACCACAGCAGATAACAATACGCTTCAGAACCCCATGCAAAGGCAAAAAACAAAGACAGGGATGCAAAATAAAATAGGGATGGGAACGATTTTAAAGTGACAGGGTCAAAGGGCGGGGACGGCGGGGGAGGGGCCTGTGGATGCAGATGACTGGATAAAGACAGTAAATCTTACCATCCGACCAAAGCTACCAGTACCTGAAAGTTCATTAATAAACAATGTCATGCCAGGGGGAGTAATTTAAAGTTCAGGTAGTAGTGCTTCTTTCTACACATTTATCCGTTAACATTAATCCATCCTGGAAGAGGCCACAAACACATAAGTTAACATAAGCGTTAGCCTAGCGGTTTGTTATCTGCTGCAGCACAGGCATAATATCAGCCCACCGCCATTTTATCACTCCGGCCATTCTTCCTGTCTATCTATGCCATCAAATAAAACACACGGGCGTAAACATATATTGAATTAAATATACAAGAGGAACTATAGTTGAACGTACTAGACGTAGGAAGACTCATTCGGTCACTAGAATTCCCCTATTTCAGATTCATCCAAAGAGTCCAGTAGGCTACAAAGTCCCATGGAGTACAGCCAATTAGGGTTTACACCAAAGAGTAGAAATAGAAGATAATTAGCGCAAAGACAGCTTACACTTAAAAAACTAAACAGTATAACATCACATTTTACACATTTTGAAATGTAAGACTAGAATTAGGATTTCTTTTCAGCTCTAATCCCTTCTCAGTCACACTCAGATGACCAGCTGTCATCTCCGTTTGACCTCACTGTGGTAGAGATTTAAAGAAAACTTTATTAAAAATGTGTGACGGGGAAGTGGGGGGTCAGGTGTGACAGGAGGGATAGGGTGCACGTTTCTGGGTGGGTCGTCCAATAGGGAGATGGTAGTGGTGTTACGACCGGGATCACTGTTCTGATTTCAGCCAATAGGATCAGATTCAGGTTAGACAGATGAAATCAGGCCCTGCCCTTTAAATCAGTCTGGCTAAACAATTAGGAGACCAATGTTCTCGTTTAATTACACATTCCATTCCCCATGAACGCTGGTTGAGACAGAACAGGAGCAGAGAATCAGGTGTGGCACTAATGAATGCAACGGCCTACCTTAATGCTAATGTTTGCTTCTCATGTTTGCTGCTCATTGTTTCTCCTCATCCTTTAATTTCTTCAGACCAGACCTCACTCTATACACAAATTGTTATTTAGCTACCCTGAATTTGATTGTGTTTCGGCTAGCCCACGTTGCCATGGTTAGCTTGGCAAATTCTCCACATTTGAGCCCTGGGGTCTTTTGCATTTTCGGCTATGCTTTTCATTGCTTCGCCGTTAGCCACAATGGGTTATGCTAACCCTACCTAGAAGAAACCCAGCACAGAACAAAAATCTCCAAGTTATTCTGATTACGGCTCTAAAGTCACATGGATGAACTTTAACCTGTGAACTTTAACCCTGAAAGGGCTCTACTGTATCTTTAGTGTTCATAACTCGACCCTTGAAATAAATAACCAACACAGGGTGACCTCGGAGAACAGGCATACGAATGCCTGATTGGTTAGATCCCGCAGAGAACCAATGAGGATTCAGGAACTCAAACAGTGAGTGGGGTCATGACTAATTCCGCCCAATCACAGAAGGCCACAAATCTATCCTAGTCTCCAACATTATCTCCGAATTGTGATAAACAGTTTGTGAATGTGTTCTGAGAAATACCGCCACTGTGTGTGAACATTTAGACAAAACACAGGTTTAAATGCAGTCACTGACAGAGGAACAAGAAAATCCATGCCAGAGTTTCCTTATTCCAAACCTAGTCATGTCAGTTAGTGGACACGGCAAATTAAACACAGAGTGAAGACAGACAAAGAAACTCACCCTCCTCCTCCTCCGCTTCTCGGCCTGGAAACAGACACAGAATCACGTGTTACAGATCTTCAGGTTATAGATTAGATGGACTGTTGTCTGTATGGATTATAGACTATATGGTGTTATGTTAAACACGTCCAGTTAGCCCTGTCTCGCCTGTCCTGTCCATCCGTCAGTCCCGTCTCCAGGTCCCTCCCACAATCCCTAGCTTGTATCAAATCTCTCATTCAGACAGTCAGGTTAAACGCAAAAATAAACAACCAACTATGACTGAATAGTGTGCTGGGGACAATAAAATGACACAAGGTTGTGAGGTACGACGGTGGATGAGAAGACTGACTTACTCTTAGGAGGCCAGGGTTTGGGTACCCACTGGGAATTAAACTTCATATTCGCTACACGATCGTTGAATCTGGCGTTGTCTGTGGTCAGAGTGTGGTATGTCTGTGGAAAAGAAAATACAGCATCTACATTATCTTACGGTCATGAAATGCACTAAAAGGTACAGTCCTGAGGGCAGCTTTAGCCCCGCTGCAGAATAAAACATGGCACATTCTACCGTTTAAGGCTCATGAAATACGGCAGGAAGTCTGGTATTGTTTGACCTATGACCGATGACGTCATCTGAACTCGGACAGAGTGGCCACGGGCGAGGTGTCGACTTACGTAGGCGATTGCTCCGGCGAAGGTCCCACCGCACAGCAGGGCATAGATTATGTTATCACCAGCGCCACTTGGACCCGACGACTTCTGTCGCCGAGGCAGAACTACAATAAAAAATACAAAAAACGGGGTCAATGAAGGTGACATCGTGGTCATCGAGAAGGAAACATGGAAGTCTCCCCTCTTCTGACTCCACATGAGTCGGTCCTGGCTGGTTGCTATGACGAGAAGATGTAGAGAGTGACGTTAAATTACGCAAAGATGACAAACCCTTTGTTTATCCCGTGTGGGCAGCACGGCTGTAACAACTAATCCGAATCATTAATCGTTAGCTCTGCACTGTAACAGAGATCTGTATTGGTTTGGCAATTTCCCTTAAATTGCATGAAGTGAAAAACATTGCTACTCAAATGCATTGATTATGAGTCTGACGTTAATAAAGAGCTCCCAGTAGCGCCACTCAACACACCGTACTCGTGTGAACAGAGTTAATTTACAGTTGGACGTTACACTAAGCATTCCCCAAGAGATGAAGAAATGGGTCCTGCCATGAATGTCAGATAGCAACATACATCCCTAGTCCACATCAGCTCCATTTAAAGTTGCCTGAAAACACATTCTCAGCAATGCTTTGTTTGTCCTTAGTGACATGGCAACACATTTAAAACATGCGCTTGAGTAACATTTGAGCATACCATTGTACATTGTTTCACCGGTTTGTCAAGGGGTCTGGACCTCTGCATCCAGTACACATACGACTTGAGGTTCACATCTGGACCTCAACAACAACCGTTTCCTATCTTTTGACACTTTCATAAGTAAACACACTGTGGAGCTTAAAAAACGAATTATTTATTAAAAGATTGTTAATCAAAAGATAATGCACAAAAGAAAATGTAGATAAATATATCTGCGTCGGCATGCTTTGCATAAGGACGAGCTGTGATTGCATTCAGGCTTTTTCACTCTACGTTTCGCCTAACAGCTATTACATCAGCAGCTAATCTCTGCTGCCAAGCCATTTGTTTACTAGGCCAACAGTTGGACCAGATTCAGGAGTTTCCTAACAGTTTTTTGTAGGTCATTACTCTTTCTCTACCACTGACAGTCAAAAACTCACCATGGACTCATGCACAAGACTGACCTACGACCCCACAAACCTGCATGCCTGAACCATAGGAACATTAGATACAAAGACTGCGAACAAACATACACACATGTAGTCTCACACACACACACACACACACACACAGTGCCACACACACACCCACAGACTGGAGCAATTAAAACAAGGGTGTAGAACCGATTCCACAGTGGGCCTAGTGTATGCAGGTTTAAGTTTTTTCCTTTAAATTAGTTCCCAGTTTGGACCTAAACAACCAGGTGTGGTAGAACCTAACCCATTAGTGACCTAATTAATCAAGTTCAAGGTAAGAGCAGAAACCTGTAGACACTCTGCCCTCCATGGAGCCAGTTTGACTTCACAAAGCCAGTTAATCAACATATCCCCAAACATATCCCCAAACAAACCTATCCCCAAACAAACATATCCCCAAACAAACATATCCCCAAACAGTCTTGCAGACACATGTAGCATTTTACCAGCCAGCACAACGCAAATAACTAGCTGTTCAGCAGCACAAACATGGAAAGATTAAAAAGGGAAACAAATAAATAAACAAACTAATACAATTTATCTTTTTAATCAATGAGACGGCTAGTCCAATGGGAAAGCACCAAACTTAACCCACCCCCCTCAGATTACAATGAGACGGCTAGTCCAATGGGAGAGCACCAAGATTAACCCACCCCCTCCTCCGGTTGGACAGAACAACAGTGCTTCCTTATAACTAACAATAGTAAATAAGGTTCTCCTCTCAAAACACAGAGAGTCAGTGTTCCCAACCTGTAATCCACTCACTGGGGCCTTAACCAGACGACCTGTCGGCATGTTATTTATACCAGTTAATCTGCTAAACCCTCATGTGTAGAGACATGAGAGGCTCTGGGTCATTGTGTTAAATGATTATCTTATGATACCTGTTCCCAAGTGCTGGGCAATAGGAGGAGAGGGCAATGCAAGGAGGAAGTCCCCCACCCCCACAAAATGCAAAGCAGTGGCCTGTGTTTCCCTCGGCGCCCTGTGTTCCCGCCGGCGCCCTGTGTTCCCGCCGGCGCCCTGTGTTCCCGCCGGCGCCCTGTGTTCCCGCCGGCGTCCCCGCCGGCGCCCTGTGTTCCCGCCGGCGCCCTGTGTTCCCGCCGGCGCCCTGTGTTCCCACCGGCGGTGAGCTTTTGGCACAGCGTTCTACACACTCGCCCACAGAGCCATGCACATTGTCATGTGGCTATTAGACACAGCCCCTGGGCCGTTGTCCAAGGAAAATAAATCACAGGGGCTACAGCAAAGAATGAAAAGTGCAATGTAAGCAGAATATGTAGACATGCAACAGAGATGTGAGGGGAGGACCGTGGGGGTTAAAGCAGACCAACCATCTCAGAAACTGAGCAAGTCAGAATGTAGACATGCAGGCACAACTTACACTACAGTTTAAATGTTTGGGATCACATACACATGTTCCCGTTTTCAAAAGACAAGCTATTTACTTGTCCATTAAAATAACATCAAAAATACAGTGTGGCCAATGTTGTAAATTCTTATTGTAGCTGGGTAACAGCTGAATTTTATTGAAATATCTACATAGGTGTAGTAACAGTTTTGCAATTATGTTAGCAGCGCTAAGTAATTGTTCAGACTAGTTGAATATCTGCAGTATTAGTATTCAATTACAGTCTCAAAATGTCAGGGCAAACTGTCTCTAACCAGAATAGAAAGAGGAGTGGGAGGCCCCGGTGCACAACTGAGCAAAAGGTTTGAGAAACAGACCTTTCCCAGGTCCACAATCGGCAGATTTATTAAAAAGTACCCGCCAAAAAAAAAAAAAACTGTCTCAACGTCAACAGCGGAGATGCAACTACAAGTACAACAAAAATGGCATATCTCAGACTGGCCAATAAACAGAAAAGTTTAAGATGGGCAAACAAATACAGTCATTGGACAGACAAATCTAAGTTTGAATTGTCCGTATAAAAAAAAACATGAAAAAGGTTTTAGGTAAAAAGCTCTCTGCTAGAATGCTGTCTGTAACTGAGTGACCAGCACAGCCACCTGATCTCAGCCCAATGGAGCTGTCATATGAGAAGTTTGACCACATGTTAAGAAGTGGCCAAGTCAATCCACCTTGTGGGAGGTGCTTCAGGGAGCATGTATTCAGAACTAGAATGCTAAATGTCTGCAAAGACAAAACCGAAGTTTGAGTGACAGAATTATTATTTCAATTAAAGATCATTATTTCTAATCTTGTCAATGGCCATAATTGATTTGTTGTTGTTGCTATATTTCATATTGCAACAAATTCCACGAATGTCTAACGGAAAACAAGGACATGTTTATGTAACCCAAAACTTTTTAACAGTTATTTACAGCTTTCCGAATTATCGATCGAACTCATGAAGGCTGAAAGAGGTGCAGGAATTGTGCGACTATATTACATTCAGGTTTGGTGAGACCAATCTATACATCAAGACCACCGCCACATGTTATTTACCACGTGTACAATTTCAACCGTATCATTGAAGGTCGCATATTTTAAAAAGACACTATTTAATCATTGTGAAATAACTGAATATTGTGCTTGGTTCATAACTCACATTGAGCGTGTTTCATTCCTGGATATAATTATTAATGGACAGTCGCGGATATGGAAGTAATCAAATAATAATCATCTGTTTAGTTGTCAGCAGCCTACCACTGAGACTGTATAGTAAAATGAACAATTTACTCTAACATAATTGTAAGAATCGTCTCATTTGGCTTAATTATGTTCACTTTGACACGACAGGACACTGAACTGTAACACTCCAGCAAACAAACATAAAACCTAGATCTGAAGCTCAATTGGTCAACATGTTAACTGACCTTCAATTCATTCGCCTGTCAAACGGATGACATATAGTTCAATATGCGACTGAATTAGTAAAGCAAACTCACATGGGAACAAAATTGTTCGCTTATAATATCGGCATATGCATATTTCAATTCATATGCATCACATCGTAGCACCGAGGAATGTAAACAAGGATTTACCCGTGCCATTTTATTACAACTCAGTCCACGATTTCATTTTTTTTAAATACATAATATTTCCGCCGATTGACACATTACGCAATACTTACAGTCTCTATACATCTGGACTGAATTCCTTGCCAAAGGCCCACATCTTCGCCAAGCCGCTCTGCAGAGAAACATTTCTGGGCCCAGTCCAAAACCTACCGAAATGCAGCGTGTGTCCGAGTGAGGACGGGCAAAATCACACTGGATGGCTGAACTAAAATGAAGGGCAGAATCACACCGGATGGCTGAACTAGAATGAGCCGTGAGAAAAGCAGGTCTGTGCACCCATGCTGTGCACACGCTTCAGGCAGAATGTGTCCTCTGGAATGGGGCTTCACCTCCCTTTTTACTCACACACGTCACGCAAAAAAGGAAAGGTTAGATATCCCTGCTTATAAAACAACTTGAACTTCTCATCTAGATAGGATGTATTTACTTTACTGTGCGTTCATAGCACAAATTAAATAAAATGAGGCAGACACTGATTTTTTTTTAAATTTTACAGAGTTCAGTTTTTTTGTCATTACATTCCACAATAGCCTAAAGGCAAATCAGAAAATCACCAACATCTCTCAATTACATAGACAATTTATGGTAGCCCTTTTTATGATATTTTTCAACCTCGAAAACATACATTGTAAATTCATATTCCTGTATTTGCGGAAAGTTCGATGGATCAGAAAAGTCCAGCAATCCTGAAGGTTACACTTTTACCCCGAGATAACACAACATGTCCTTCTCGTCCAATAAACAGTATTGTACTGCACGATTGGAAAAATACAGATGTGACAGACTAATCTAAAGCTACAGACGTGTTTACAACAGGGAGGTACAGGGCACAGACTCCTTTCCCCTTCCACATCTGGTAGGTCTTTGTCTGGACTGGAGAGGTACTCTATACAGTCTATAATTGAGTCACTCACGCCCACAATGACTACAGGAAGCTCTACTGGGAACAGTGCGCCTTGTAACACTAAGAACCCCTAATTAGTGTGTGTGTTTTTGCACAACTACTTGGAATTTGTATCACCAATATGGATGAGTGTAAAGCTCTGTTTGTGTCAACATTTGTATTTAAATAAGCATGAATGCAGGGGGTGAGATGCGATTAGACAGTGAAGTAAACATATACAGTGATATCACCTTTATTACATATTCATCTAGGTATTATGTCCAGAACATTCAAAGAAAATACAAATAAAGAAGACATCTTCAGATCAACATGGCCAAATCATCTTAAGTGGATCCATAAAAATGTCCTGTAAAGCACAAAATAAATATAGCATGTCTTCCTTTTGCAATGTAATATTCAAAAAAGAAAACAATCTGAAAACATACTTTTTATTTTCACGAGTACTAACGCAGCACAACTGCGTATTTCTTAAAGGTCTAACGAGCATTACACAGGTGATGTATGAACAGAGGGAAGACTCACATGTTGTCATTGCAATTCATTCCAGGCCATTCCTCACTTTGTACTCGTACACATCAGTGCTGTGTTGTTTGAACAGCTGCAGAGTTAATAAGAGTTGGTAAGAAACAAGTTTAATGAGAGTTGAAATGGTAAGAAACAAGTTTAATGAGAGTTGAAATGGTAAGAAACAAGTTTAATGAGAGTTGAAATGGTAAGAAACAAGTTTAATGAGAGGGGAAATGCAGTAGATACTTGTTAGTAGTATTAAAGGGACAACATATTTGGTATCTAAAGTCACACAGTCATGTTGCTTGATGCGTGCAACACAAAACAACGACGAAAGTGCCTTTATTACCAGGGCCCAGAGCAAAGCTGAAGTGCCAAACGCAAGTCCCACACCCAACCAGTTGGGATTGCTGTGATCTGGCCGTCTTGCCGTAAACAGAGACCGACTTCCAACTGTAGAGTAAAAGAAGAGTGAAATTAAGTATCAATATTCAGTATTTGATTGATGAACAATTTAACTGAACACGTGTGAGTGTGTGATGCTTTTGTTAGTGAAGGAGTATTTCGTTTCTCACTCCCACAAGTGAAATAGTTTTCATAATAGACTGGACTAATACTATGAAGACATATCTGTTCTTTATCCTCATTAATTACGTTGTACCCTTTATTACAGTCCTTGCTACTTTGATCATAAACAGACTGACCTGAAGGAAACTAAATTGCTTATTTAAAACACTACCTAGCATGAAACGTGCGTAGCTACATGAATAGTATGGCTATGTTTACGTGAACTGCAATGTCACTTAAAATCTGAATGACTTCAATATTGCAGTACTACTAGTCAGTCCACCAGCTATGCAAAATGAATATATTTTAGCCAGACTGATTGACATTGGCTAACGTTACTAGCTAGGCGAAGGTCAGGCCTCAAAATACACTGATTGTCTTTTCGCATGAACGTTTTGAACAACACATATTAAACAGATCATACTCATGGTTTAAGTTGTTACTTACTCTTGTTGAGGCTCGCTACTCGTAATAATACACGATTAAGTGTCATTTTAGCCACAGGATGTGTGTTCTCTCATCCGATCCGAAAGGGTTTGATGCGATCTGTGATCGACTATTGGCCCTGTCCTGCTGCATGGTATAAACGATCACAACATAATCGATTAAAACCCTAAATATACAACTATAAGATATTTTTCTGTAACATTTTCCAATCAAATCTTTGTAATTGTGTGAAAGTAGGAGTACTACATTTTATTGCGGCAGATGTGTATTATTTTAACAGACACTAGAACCTCGTCACCTGCTAAATAAGTACAAGAATAGGTTCCTAATTTTCTATAACAACTGAGGCTAAACATTAATTGCTTTAGTCTAAAGAAAGTTAATGCATTTTCATCCTGGACATCATGGAGCGTATCATTTATAATTTCTCAGACTGTGTTTTTAAATGGATTATATTCACTATTCACTGTAGAAGTTTCTCTAGAATAAAGGCTGGACATCGACAGCCCCTTCTGCACATCTGATGATCTTGTTTAAGGGTAACACACTTTCTACATCATCAACACATTATTTCCCTTATTTTCGCTTTTTGTGTTTTGGGGTTGGTGTCTATAACCATGTTACCCTAACATAATGTTATGTGAATTCATATGTGCGTAATAAGTAGAATCACTATCATAACTAAACCATGAGATTCCAAGTTAGTGGTTTTAATGAGGTTGGGGGGCGCAAATCGGCAAATACATAGTATTCATGTTTTAGTAAGCTATTATGACTCGAGAGCACCACTTCTACGCACAGTGGCCAAATAATTAGTGCCTGCATTTTGAATATAGATGCACCCATCTCAAAATGTCCCCATAAAGAAAAGAAAAACTGAAAAATCGCTACAAACGAGTCTTTTTACTGGTAGAAAGTAAAAAAACTAGATTTTTGGTAGAACTTTGGTTACTTTTGTTTTGGACATTGCGGTTTGGGTTTAGTCGTTGCTTTAAGGCCTAGTATAAATGTTAGGTTGCTGGGGTTAAGGTTAGGGTATGGGCTTAGTGTAGGGCAAGGGAACATCATTTTTTGCACTTTATTTACAATTTTTACTTCAGTTGATCATATTTCGACATTAACCATAAAAAAGTAAACTTTTTTGACGCGAATATGCTTCTGGAATATGACTGAAACAATGAAATATGTGTTATGGATAGATTAATTGTAATACTATTACTAATAGACATGTTTCAATTACGCTGTACCAGCCTCACGCTGCGCGCAGCCGCAGTAAGCAGCTTGACCCGGAGGAGAAGCTATTCGGCCATTTTGGTCTGAAGTGAAGGGGGCCTTGGCTGTCACCACGTGAGGAAGAAGAGCCCGAAAGAGAGCAATACAACTCCGGGGTTTTAACTAGAAGCGTTGGTGAGGCTATAGAGAGAGAGGAAACGTCCATTCTGATTCATGTGTGAAGCTACTGAGGAGTAGCCAGTTTACACAATATGCCCACAATCACTCTGCCACCGAAGGAGAATGCTCTATTCAAGCGGATATTGGTGAGTGCACAGCTAACATACAGCTAACTAGCATCTACTGGAACGTGCTAAATATAGCTAACTAGCTAGGAGGATCGCTTGCTACAGCTGCTCTACAAATGTGAAGCTACTGGCTGCTTGTTGCTGTGATTCAAGTTGCACTGGTTGCAATAAAACTGCAAGCAATCATGTGTTGTTAGTTGAAATGTGCCGTTTGCCCTCAACGAATTTAGCATAGCATCTGTACGGTTAGCTAGCTCATGGGTTAGCATGTTGCTAAGGCAGTGCTAGAA
The DNA here is from genome assembly GCA_029465975.1 of Dallia pectoralis. NCBI lineage: Eukaryota > Metazoa > Chordata > Actinopteri > Esociformes > Umbridae > Dallia > Dallia pectoralis. Next base: position 27,283,382 of record CM055729.1, read on the forward strand.
ATGGCCTGAAATACGGGCAGATATGTGGAACACTAGCTGTACTGGTTTCAGTTTTACACCGGCAGCTTTGTAAGAAGGTAAAACATGGCTTCTTAACTAACGTAGTTAGTATTTAGCTAACGGATAGGGTTATTGGTTATCTATCTTATTTTCTTTTGTACCCGTTGGTTTCACTAGGGGATGACTTGGCTTCATAACGTAATTGTTCAGTAGTTTAGCTAAGTTGAGCTTACTAGCAAGCTAGGATCAGTGAACCAATTCTACATCTATTCACTAAGGCACTTCATCATTACTCAGCATTTTAGCAACACGGTACCTGTCTATGTAACCAGGTATATTATATTTAACATGCATAGTGCATGTGCCTGTTGTGCCCAATCATATTAACTAATACTAATGTGGTTGTGTTAAGTCATACAATCCTTTGCAACTGATTGCACAGTTATGAGGCTAACACACTACCTACCCTGCTAGCTGTCACGCCGAACCACACATATCAGATACAGTGACTAATTATAGACAGTTGGCCTCCAAATAAAGCCAGCTAAACTGCACAACTTTAGTCGACTGAATGTTGAATAACATTGAAACATATTTGCAATATTTCTAGGCATGTTTTTTTCTCGGTGGTTTCTAGTTTTTCGCAAATCAGGTCAGTAGCTCACAGTCTCGTTCGGTTGCTAAATGAAGTTCCCCTTATAACATTAGTAATGTTACAGTGCCTAAACATTGTCAGATTAACTGCCTGCATATTTATCATATGCACACGTATTTAAACCTATGTGATAGTTATTAGGTTATTGTTAATGGAGCATAAGGTAAATTAACAAATCTACTTTTGTTACATGGTTTGTTTTCCTTGTGTAGGAATATGCTCTGTAATGCATAACTATACTTGGAGAAAATTAATAGCAATTCACTGGGCACAACTATTTGCCAAGAGCTCTTTTTGTTGTATGTACACAAGTGTGACATTGTGAATCACTTGAACTGTCTGTGTTACCATGTGGGTTCGCTAACTTCCTGCACAACATGCTGAATATGTTGGTATTAGTTGCGGTGCTGAACACTTCTCAGTTCTCTCTGAGCTTCTGCTCACACTGGCTGTCAGCAGGGATTCTCAGGCATTAGCAAAGTCTGTGGACTTGGCAGACTGACCGCGAGGATGCCAGTTAGCCCCACTGCTGACCCAGGCAGATCTGGAGCTGCGTCTGACTGGCTCTAATCACTGCATATTGTCACGGGTCGGCCCCATTCACCCAAGGATGGCTAGACGATTTTCAGACATGAAAATTGTTATTACATTTGGTGGTGTTATGCTGCTGTGTGAAACCCTATATGTTTTATACTAACGTGTGTTTCTTGTGTTTTCTGGGAAGCACGTGGTTGTGAACTCTTGAGAACAGGCTTTACAAAACCCTTGGACAGTAACGCATTTCTTCCCCCCTATTGCAGAGATGCTACGAGCACAAGCAGTACAGAAATGGATTGAAGTTTTGCAAACAGATCCTCTCCAACTCAAAGTTTGCAGAACATGGAGGTGAGTCATGCTTCATCAGCTAGCTTCTAATCTCACACAATGGTTAAAAAGGACAATGACATGACCCACTGGCCTCCTAGTTCAGGGTTAAAAAGGACAATGACATGACCCACTGGCCTCCTAGTTCAGGGTTAAAAAGGACAATGACATGACCCACTGGCCTCCTAGTTCAGGGTTAAAAAGGACAATGACATGACCCACTGGCCTCCTAGTTCAGGGTTGATCTCAGAATTGGATGACTATAGCTGTTCGTCACTGTTTTTGACTAGAGTGACGCTAATTACTACAGTCTGGTGACTTTGGGAATATCATTTGCTTCACGGTCTAACTCATTGTTTAGATAAAAGTTCAGATTCCACAGCAACATAAATTCTTTAGGTCTTAATTTAAATCTAGGATTGTCCACAGGGTTAACTCTGTGGTTTAAAGTCAGGATTAAGTTAAATGATTTTATGACTGTAGAGCAGCAGGATTAATGGGTTTGAGACTCTGGTGACTACGTGTTCAGGATGTGGCTGCCCGTAACTCTCTCCTCTTCATCAGAGACTCTAGCGATGAAGGGCTTGACCCTGAACTGTCTGGGAAAGAAGGAGGACGCGTACGAGTTGGTGAGACGAGGACTTCGCAACGACCTCAAAAGCCACGTCTGTATCCTTTTATACTGAGAGGGTGGGTACTCGTATGCAGGGATGGAGATCGATATCCGGTTCTATTAAGGAACCGGTTTCATTTTTCTCAAAGTTCCGAGCTTATCGATATTCCTATCAAATACCACTGGGTTGTGTAATGTAACGTTATGCCTCGAGAGACAACAGTAATTTAATTTAAATCACTAGTGCACAGACATAAATTAATTGTCTAATAGAGATATTTAATTACATTGAATTACCAGCAAACACCTTCAAAATAAACAAATAATTGAATTGACTCGTGCCCTCATTTGCTACACTGTTCCTCTGTTGCTTGGTGCTAAGCAGTCAAAGGCTTGGCTACATTTTATTAAAGCCTAAGATAAAGAGGAAGAGGAATGTCATCTAAGTTCATTTGCAAGCGGGGAAACAACACCAATGATAAAGCACCTAAAATGTGTGCATCAGTAAGGAGAGAAATGCAGTACCTTTCGACGGTCTTCGAGTGGAAACACTTCCTCCTAACAAATTTTAATAATAGCTAGCATGTTTTACTCTAATGAATTAAATAAACGCTACTCTTTCGAAAACGATACCTGCTTTAATTGCTCTCGTTTTCCGAAATTTGGATGGACGAACAAGGAGCAAAGACGTCTGACTTCTTAACATTTATGATAACAAATAATGACCAATAAAATGGTTATCCATTATTAGGTTAACTATAATGTAACGGTGACCAGGGGTACACAGACCCGGTACAATCATCCTCTACCACCCAAGGTAAGCATGGTGAACACAACATAACTACATAACAAGTTTCCATTGTTGACAATAATAAGCCAATCCAGGGCTTCTACATTACGCTATAGTACAGCCTGCTGTCACCACTTAAATTAAAACCGACTGCTGTTTTATTGTGTAAAGCATAATATTTCTTATTATGTATGAATTATTCGATACTGCTATCGATAAGACTGGAATCGCTAAGCAGTCTCAATAATGGTATTAATATCGACTCCTATTCGCATGTCTGCCTCCTATTGCATGCTGGGAAGACATTAAATCCAAATCAAGACCACAGTTTCATCCACAGTGTCCGTGCTCCGTTTCACCTTGTAATCCACATTGGCTCTTATTAAGGTTAATTAATACGTCCTTTACAGTGTCTGTAGCCAATCAATATTTGATTTGAACTTTAGACAGATAAAATGATTGCATTCTATTTGAAATCCATTTAGGATTTTTTTTTAGTTTTGGTTCGGTTGCTTATTATTATTTTAAGTTATGTAATATTTATTTTGTGTTCCATTGATTAGTCTGATGTCCCTTAATAAGTTGACCATGGAAACTCAAGCATTACTGTAGTCTAGTATGAATTGGATGAGTCCTTAGTTTCTGTGGGAAATGGTCCGTTTGATCGTTAAGGAACTATGTGCTGCCACCATATTGTCTATATTGACGGCGTTAGCCTGGGGGAATCGCTCTTAGTCTGTTCCCATGGGGAGTGTGTGGTATTTCTGCCTTAACCCTTACCCTCCCAGGTTGGCATGTGTACGGTCTGCTGCAGCGGTCCGATAAAAAGTATGACGAGGCCATTAAGTGCTACCGCAACGCCCTGAAGTGGGACAAGGACAACTTACAGATCCTCAGAGACCTGTCACTGCTCCAGATCCAGATGAGAGACCTGGAGGGATATAGGGTAGGGGCACTGTGTGTGTGTGTGTCTGATCCAGATGAGAGACCTGGAGGGATATAGGGTAGGGACACGGACTGTGTGTGTGTCTCTCTCCTTCGGTACATCTCGCTGTGTGTTCTTTTGTTCTATCTCTTAGGAGGGTTGTTCGGTTCCGGCTGTGTGTGTAATTATCCCTCCCTCTTTCTGCAGGAGACACGATATCAGCTCCTACAGCTGCGGCCAGCCCAGAGGGCCTCTTGGATTGGTTACGCCGTGGCGTATCACCTTCTGGAGGACTTTGAGATGGCCGCCAAGATCGTGGAAGAGTTCCGCAAAACACAACAGGCAAGCCACTGTCTTATGGCATATTTGATTGGTTGGTCTGGTTGGGTCTGCATATTTCATTGGTTGGTCTGCTTGGGTCTGCATATTTGATTGGTTGGTCTGGTTTCAGACGTCGCCGGACAAAGTGGACTACGAGTACAGTGAGCTGCTGCTGTACCAGAACCAGGTGCTCAGAGAGGCAGGCCTGTATAAGGAAGCATTGGAACATTTGAACAACTACGACAAACAGATCTGTGACAAACTGGCCGTGGAGGAGACTAGAGGTTTGTTTGTGTGTGTGGTCCATGTGGAGTGTGTGGCCCGTGTGTGTGGCCCGTGTGTGTGGCCCGTGTGTGTGGCCCGTGTGTGTGGCCCATGTGGAGTGTGTGTGTGTGGTAATAATGTTAGCCTGTTCTTCCATGCAGGTGAGATTCTACTAAAGCTGGATCGTTCTGAGGAAGCCACAGAGGTCTATCGGCAACTCCAGGAGAGGAACCCTGAAAACTGGGCCTACTACCAGGGTCTGGAGAAAGCACTGAAGCCAGGTGACCTTTGAACCCCCCGACTGATACCCCAAACAGTGGACCCTTTCTGATGCGCCAGTGACCATTTAGTGTGCTGGCTAGATTTACGTACCAATCTGATTGTGTGTGTGTATGTTGTGCCTTGACTGTTGGCTTGTTGTGTCAACAGCGAGCGTCGAGGAGAGGCAGAAGCTGTACGAGGAGGCCTGGGTCAAATTTCCAAAAGGACTTGTTCCTCGACGGCTGCCCCTCACCTTCCTCACGGGTACACAAGTCCGCGGTGGTCTTTAATAGCATAGCGGTTAACCTTCAGATCCCACTCCAGAGTCATTCACTCCTCCGTTCTGATCCTTTCAGGCGAGAAGTTCCGTGAATGTCTGGATCGCTATCTGAGGATGAACTTCAGTAAAGGCTGTCCGCCTGTCTTTACCACCCTGAAGTCCCTGTATCACGACAAGGAGAAGGTGCGTCAGAACTAGTGGTGTTTGTCCGGTGAGACGCTGGCTGGGGAATGTCTGTCAGTAGTCCTGTAACCCAACCTCCCCCCTCCCGTTTCTACAGGTGCGGATCATTGAGGAGTTGGTGGTCGGATACGAGACGTGTTTGAAAAGCTGTCGAATGTTCAATCAAAACGGTGAGTGCAATCGGATTTTCTTCTGTTAAAGTTGAATAGGAATTGTGTTAGAATTGCTTGTATGACGTGTGTGTGTGTGTGTGTGTTTCAGATGATGGCAAAGAGGAGCCCCCCACCACTCTTCTATGGGTCCAGTACTTCTTGGCTCAGCACTTTGACCATGTGGGCCAACAGACCCTGGCCCTGGACTACATCAACACAGCCATAGAGAGCACGCCCACGCTCATCGAACTGTTCCTCGTCAAGGCCAAAATATACAAGGTACTTCCCTTCAACAGGGCCCAGGTTTAGCTGTTGCAGTGTCACTCTCGTTTTAGGCTGAGGCTTCATATTGTGCCCCTCTCTTCCTTGTAGCATGCGGGGAACATCAAGGACGCCGCTCGATGGATGGACGAGGCCCAGGCTTTAGACACTGCGGACCGCTTCATCAACTCCAAGTGTGCCAAGTACATGCTGAAGGCCGGCCTGGTCAAGGAGGCGGAGGAGATGTGCTCCAAGTTTACACGGGTGTGTGTGTGTGTGTGTGTGTGTGTGTGTGTGTGTGTGTGTGTGTGTGTGTGTGTGTGTGTGTGTGTGTGTGTGTGTGTGTGTGTGTGTGTGTGTGTGTGTGTGTGTGTGTGTGTGTGTGTGTGTGTGTGTGTGTGTGTGTGTGTGTGTGTGTGTGTGTGTGTGTGTGTGTGTGTGTGTGTGTGTGTGTGTGTGTGTGTGTGTGTGTGTGTGTGTGTGTGTGTGTGTGTGTGTGTGTGTGTGTGTGTGTGTGTGTGTGTGTGTGTGTGCGCGTGTGTGTGTGCGCGTGTGTGTGTGTGTGTGTGTGTGCGTGTGTGTGTGTGCGTGTGCGTGTGTGTGTGTGTGTGTGGGCTCTGCATTAACATGCTGACCCTCTATCTGTTTCAGGAGGGGGCGTCTGCGGTTGACAACCTGAACGAGATGCAATGCATGTGGTACCAGACAGAATGCGCCCTGGCCTACAAGTCCATGAACAGGTTCGGCGACGCTCTCAAGAAGTGTCACGAGATCGAGAGGGTAGGTTTTACCCCACGGCGTGTCGGTGGTGCCGTTTCATTTAATCCAAATGGTGTTTAGTGAGTTCGGGCTGCTCTTAAACTAGAACAATGATCAGGTGATCGAGGCTATAAACAACAAGGCCTCCTGTTGGCCAGTTCGGGGAATTAGTCGTTAAATCGGGCGCGTATGACCCGGGGTTCGAACGGGTTTCTCCCTCCCGGTCATGACAGTGTGTTGTTCTCTACCCCGTCAGCATTTCGTGGAGATCACAGACGACCAGTTCGACTTCCACACGTACTGCATGAGGAAGATGACTCTACGGTCATACGTGGACCTGCTGAAGCTGGAGGACGTCCTCCGCATGCACCCCTTCTACTACAAAGCCGCCCGCACGGCCATCCAGATCTACCTGGGTCTCCATGACAACCCGCTCACCGACGACAGCAAGGAGCACCAAGCGGACGCCGGTATGTGACGCCATGTCTGACGCAACTCCTATTTCACCAAGGTTTCCCCGGGTTTGTTGTTGATGTCAGCATTTTTTCCCGTGCCCAGAGAACCTGAACGACAAGGAGTTGAAGAAGCTGAGAAATAAGCAGCGACGAGCCCAGAAGAAAGCCCAGTTGGAGGAGGAGAAGAAGAATGCAGAGAAGGAGAAGCAGCTGAAGAACCAGAAGAAGAAGAAAGAGGATGACGATGAGGAGATAGGAGGCCCCAAGGAGGAGCTCATACCAGACAAACTGGCAAAGGTGTGTGTGTTCTGTTTGTTGCTATGCCTTCATGGTTACTGAATTTGAGAATAAAAACATGTTTAAATAAAAAGCTACAGTTTTATTTGGTTGATTCATAACGGCTTGTTTCCCCTGTAGGTTGAGAACCCGCTGGAGGAGGCTGTGAAGTTTTTGACCCCACTTAAACACCTGGTGAAAAACAAGATTGAGACCCACCTTCTGGCCTTTGAGATCTACTTTAGAAAAGGTAAAGGTTGACAACCTGATGTGAAGATTCTCATGCCGGAGAAATACACTGTCGTTTAATAGTTTTGGTGTGATTAAAACTTAAACTTTTTTGTCCATCAAATTAACTACATGTAAATACATGGTTTATGTTGTAAATAACTATAATAGCTGGGGTTGTCTTCATTGAATATCCACATTATCAGCAATCATCTGTCCTGTGTTCCAATGTGTTTGCTAATCTAAGTGACTCATTTTTAAAGGGTTATGTCTCTTTAGAAACCCCATTTGCAGTGGTGTAAGCACAACTGAAAACTACTGTGCTGATTAAAGTAGAGTATGTGGAGCATCTGTTTTTCTGGGTTTATTTACTGGCTCATAATGGCCTGAAACCAATTACTTTAAAAAAGATCTTGTCAGTCTTTTCTCGTTTTAAGAAATAAAGACTATAACATGCAAGATATTGCCAAGAAGCTTGTAAAACGCTGTGTACAACTCCCTTCACAGAACTGGCTCTGACCAGAATAGATGGAGTGAAAGGCCTCTGTGCACAACGGAGAAAGTACACAATATGTGTTCAATTTGAGAAACCAAAGTCTCATAGATCCTTAACTGACAGGCGACAGCAGACTCAACACGACATTAATGCGCTGACTGGCCAATAAAAATAAACTAGAACAATGAGAACAGAGCCACTGGACAGAAGGGATGTGTTTGGATTAGGGATGCAAATTATCAATTAATTAGTTGATTGACTTTATCGATCGATTAACTGATAAACGGCTTTTTTCCGGAGGATGTAAATTTCTCACGGTATCAATAGTGTCTTTAACATAAAAAGCAAAATATTGCTTATGTACTGAATAAAGATGCATGTCATATTGCTCAGTTTGTTTTATTGTACCAGTTGGGATACAATACATATAACGTAGCATTTATGTAGTTTAACAAAATTAATTATGCACAGAGAAGTAATTGTTGCTCGAGAAGGGATATTAAATCCTGGCTCCATGTAGTGTAATAACTCCCGGAATCCCTCACCGTCAGTGGTGCTAATTGGCATAATGTTACTCCTGATGCTTTACAGAGAAGTACCTTCTGATGCTGCAGTCGGTGAAGAGGGCGTTTTCCATGGAGCCCTCCCACCCATGGCTTCACCAGTGTTTAGTACGCTTCTTCAAAGGAGGTATGTTCTAGCACTGCAGAATTCACATGTCTCTGGTTGGTGGACTGGTTCTTCATTCTGGTTGTTTGGTTTCCCTGTCAGTGTCGGATAGCAAGGACCTCCCTCAGGCTGTGCAGACTGTGTTGAAGCAGGAGATCTCCAGGCTGTTTGGGGAAAGTAACCCCAAGAACTACAACAAGAACTATCTGAGCCAACACTCTAACTCCATACCGCACCGCGTTGCTGGTACGTGTAAAACACACACACATACATACATACATACATAGGTGTTAGGTTATGACTAACAGGTAATGTGTGGTCTCCCGGCAGCTGCTAAGATGATGTTCTATCTGGACTCGTCCTCGGACAAGATGTCGTCTGAGCTGGCTACAGCATTGGATGACGCCCTCACTGGCAGAAGCATTGTGGTGAGTCAAAGCATTTCCTCTCAGATTACAACCTTTTCTCCCACTGGCTCCTGATCGGGGTCCTTGCCAGGACCGGGTAATCTCACCTGACCCGATCTAAAATAATGTATCAGCCTGTTGCAGGAATGCGACGTGGAGAGGTTGTGCAAGGTGTCTATAGTCATCGTCAAAGGAAATTCACTTTGCCCCTCCAACATGTGTTTATGCCAAGGCAGACTTTGCTGTGTGTTTTATGTCGCCGGCCCTTTTGTAAACCATAATCAACATGGCCTGTAAAACCTCTTCATGTTACTGTGCGTGTGAGCCTCTGGTCTGAGCGGAAACCGTGTGTCTGTCCCGTCAGATCTGCACGGATGTGTTGGAGGCTCTGCGTGACGGTAACCTGGGCGACGGGCAGCAGAAGACGGCAGAGGCGTACCGGGCTGCGTGCCACAAGCTGTACCCCCACACCCTGGCCTTCATGCCCCCAGGCTATGAGGACAATGCCACCATCAACGCCAACGGAGACCTGTCAGCTGGGGAACACGACGACATGGCCAACGACATGTGAGAGAGGAGCGGGAGGAGGAGCGCAGAGGAGGAAGATTGCGCATGTCGCCAGTCTGCTAACAACACCCCAACTACGGTTGTTTGTGAATGGCCCCCTGCAGTGCACTGACCTGGACTGAGAGCCGCAGAGGAAAATAAATGTCTATTTTACTTCTTTTTTTGTTCTTTTTTTTTTTTAACCCTGTTGACAACTCTCTAACTGAAAAACATAAAACCAAACCTTGTCAGAGTGGAAAGAGGTTAGGCTGACTGCGGTTAACGCCGTCAGTTTTTCACGCCTGTGTTTCTCCCGTATGTGCATCCGCTTCTCACGTTTTTAAAGGTAATTTATATATGAAAAACAAAGAATAAAAAAGTTTGCAAGAGTTAAACGATAAATTGTAGTAGCTGTGGTGGTGCTGGAGGACTAGGGTTCCTACCTGTGGGCGGACCTTTTTAAAGAGACACTTGTTGTTTCAGGGGGTAGACGTAGAGGCGTTGAACTCGGTTGATTAGCTACTGAGCTCAAGCAGTTCTTGCTTGACCACCAGGGGGTGCTGCAGGAGACTTCCCGGCGTGGCCTACTGGGGACTAAACTGGTCCTAAATGTGGAGACCCAGAGCTCCAAAGCTCATCCGGAGTGCTTTATGACTGACAAATGTGCAGATTTATCTGTTTTCTTTTTCACTCTGTATTCCCATTATTTTCCCGTGAAAATTCCCATGAAACCACTCTGTTATTAGGCGGGAGAAACTCCATGACAACAGCATTTCTATAGTTACTGGTAGTTTTGTTTATGGGTCCTATTTCTGTTTGTCAGTCAAATGTGAAAGAAATGCTAATCCAATGTCACCAAACCCTCCTGTCATTTATTTTGAAAAAGGCGTTTGTCAATCATACTGAATTCTTCTCACAGACCACACCTAACACACTGGGGAGTTATCAATAAAACTAAAGTTGAATAAAAAAGCAACTTCCTGTTGGCCTTATTCCTAATGAAGTTGTATGTGATGTATAACTGCAAGGAAAGTATTTTAGGTGAATACCGGAACCAGGCTGCCAGTGATTAGCTTTCTCATACTGTCTCTATATAAAGGCTGGTGTGAATACCATGCTAGATTGGACAGGGCCTTCAGAGTTTTGGCCTGGGTATGTTCCATGCTTCTCCAACCTCCTGCCTATGGTATTGTGAGGCGATGAAGGTGTGGTCGAGGTACAGGTAGGTGGTGATAAACTCTGGGAACTCCCGATGACCGACCACCTCCAGGAACATGGAACCAGCTGTCGCCAACCTACGTTCCTCCCTACGAGAAGAGAACAACGGAAGAAGTTCCAGGAAGATCCTTGGATTGGTGGAATGTTTGTAGTGAGTCGTCTTTGAGACGCTGGTCACTACCTGACGGTGCTGTTGTGAAGAAGCTCTCCTGTGACCTCCCGGATCAACGCCGTCACTAAGCCCCGGGTCACCACCCTCCCATCGTCCTCCAGCTCTGTTTGATGGCGAATCCACTGCCACACCTAGGACCAAAACACCACACAGACATGGACCCTGAAAGGGTGTTCACATTTTGCTGTGGGAGTATGTCACGTGACCTGGTGAAGCTACCTGGGACCTGGAGATCTCTGCAGTGGCAGAATCCTCAACTTGTCCACGGTAGAAGAAGTGTCCTCTACCTGAGGTTGAGACGTGGGGAAATTGAAGTAGGATTCAAACCCAAAATCCCGGATCTCAGGACATCCTGGCACTCACCTGTGAGCCAAGCCTCGATGAACAGGATTCCTACAGCAATGTTGTACTTCAAGCCGAACAAGGTAACGCCACCCTAGAAGGAGCAGTATTTCAGGGACGTGTACCGATCGGAGAATAACTGAACGTACTTGCAAATCATTGCTACGCCCTTAACTGACCGCTGGCATGGAGAGCAGGTCGCCGGGGGAAACCGTGAGGTCATCTCTAAGCCGGTGCATCTGGTTGTCATGTGTATGCAGCTGGAAGAGCTGTAGAGGGAGAAAGGATGTGGACAGGGTGGGGAACGTGTTTAAGAGAAAGACCCTGAGATTCTTGAAAGCGATCACTTTGAACTCAACAGCTCAGGACTTACTTTCTGCATGGGTTTTATCAAGCCCAGGTCGTACACCATAAAGCCATCCACCCCAGCACGAATCTCCAATAACTTCAGTCTGACATTTGAGAACGGAGAGAAACGAAAGAAGTGCAATTTAAGCACTGGGACAACATAGCTTGATATTGGTGTGTTCTGTACGTGAAACAGACACCAAATGGGTCACAATAAAAATGGCCTGTTGTTTTGCAGATGGGTTAAGACGTTGATACACAATGTGGATGCGTTCAGTCATTACGTTCATTACAGACTATGCTGACTGTTGAATTGGGTCTTGCCTGGTGACGTTTGCAAGGATTTCCCTGTAGGGGGCACTGTCCCTGTCTCCCGGCAACAGCTGGGCAGCCATACCGCCGGTTGCCAGCGCCCCCCTCCGGTGACACGTCTGTACCAGCAGCTCCATGTAGCTCCGTAGGAACAGCTTCTCCATGTTCACATACTTACTGCGGTCCGGGAGCAGGAAGGCTTTGCGGTGACCTGTGAGTCATCACGTAAACTGATACAGTGATGAATCAGCAAATGCCCGAAAAAATGTATCCATGTTAAGACGGGTGGTGCACTTCGTTTACATATTTGAAAATAAAAGCTCAACCGTGCTGTCGGGGCAGAAAGGTCACAATCTAGACGACGAAGCTGTAGATTGAAAACTTAAACGCTGAACGCCGCTTGCTCAACACATAGCTAAAATGTACAAACGATTAAGTTTCAATGGGAAACATACGATCTGTGACAGGATGTATCCCTTACCGAACTTGTTGACGAACGAGGCAGAGTAATCCCAGATGCCACAGTTCAGTCCGGCTGAGTGCTCCCTGAGTTCATAAAGGATCTCCTCCATCTCAAATGCAGCCAACACGTTCTCTATTAGCACTGTGGCTTTAATGCATCCCACAGGAAGGCCCAGCTGAAGGACACACACACACACACACACACACTATTCAATGGCAATGATGACCAATCATACATACATATATCAGAAAGCCAATTAAATTGCAAACGCACCGGTCAACAACTTTTGTCATGCTGTGATCCTACACACCTTCTGTTCAGTCCAGAGGAAGATGCTGTTCCAGAGCCTGGCCTCCAGGTGACTCTCAACCTAACATGCAATACTGGTGAGATCTCTGTCTCTACTTGCACATAAACAGCAGAATCCTGTCAATTGCATGTGCTATTCTAACAGCCTATAGGAGCAGTTGCTCTTCACCACAGCCTTACTTTGGAGAGGTAGAAAAACGGCCCACTCTGACTGTCAAACAGCAGCTGGCCACAGTGGAACATCAGGAGACCGAAATCAAACAGCGGACCGGATACCTCCTTACCGCAAACCTGCACACGACACAGATGTGTCAGCGCTGTGTCACGGACTTGCCTGACATACTAAATAACGTAGACATCGGCATAGCCTGGATGTCTGTTTGGCTCTACTCGTTCAGCACATTCGAATAATGTATTTTGTAAATAGTGAGTTTCTTCTTTTTTTTAAATTGACGTTTGAAAACTCGGTACCATCATGTTGTGTTCCACCATGTTCCAGGCTCTGGGGCGGAGCATTAGAACAGGAGCCTGGGATATCATGGGGGCGTCTGTGGGATAACACACGGGTCAACAACATACGTGTCAATAACATACGCGTCAATAACATACGTGTCAATAACATACGTGTCAATAACATACGTGTCAATAACATACGTGTCAATAACATACATGTCAATAACACACGCGTCAACAACATATGTGTCAATAACATACGTGTCAACAACATACGTGTCAATAACATACGCGTCAATAACATACACGTCAACAACATATCTGTCAACAACATACGTGTCAATAACATACGTGTCAATAACATACATGTCAACAACATAGGTGTCAATAAAGTACACGTCAACATCATATGTGTAAACAACATATGTGTCAATAGCGTTGCAAATCTGATTAGGATTCCAACTATGCCCTGATCTTTACATCTTCTCATCCAAACTAAGACTCTGTAGGACATCAGGAGATCTGTGTGTGTTTGAACTTAAACACTGTAAACAGTGGACAAATACATGTGTAATGCTTGAATTAATGTTTCTATGAAAAGTTTTGTGCATCTGTGATGTATTTTATTGTAAATCTTTATGCTAAAACAGCTTCAGCCAGGCACTCAGACAACAGTAATGGTGGTTAATGGAGGAGACCAGAACTTACTGGGGAATTGACCGTGCACGGCTCTGTAGACATTATGAAGGCCTTTTATCTGGTTCTGGTATGTAGGACAGTTTCCATCATCAAAATCTACCTGCAAGTGTATAAGAAACAGCTGTCTGCCTAGCAACAGATCCAAGGTCATTCAAATATGTAACAGGGAGAATTGGCTGTAGACCCTGTTATTTACCTGTACACCTGTAGGCCCTGTTATAAATCTGTAGGCCCTGTTATATTGGTATGTAGGCCCTGTTATATACCTGTAGGCCCTGTTATAAATCTGTAGGCCCTGTTATATACCTGTAGGCCCTGTTATATACCTGTAGGCCCTGTTATATTGGTATGTAGGCCCTGTTATATTGGTATGTAGGCCCTGTTATATACCTGTAGGCCCTGTTATAAATCTGTAGGCCCTGTTATATACCTGTAGCCCCTGTTATATACCTGTAGGCCCTGTTATAAATCTGTAGGCCCTGTTATATACCTGTAGGCCCTGTTATATACCTGTAGGCCCCTGTTACGTACCTGTAGGCCCTGTTATAAACCTGTAGGCCATGTTATATACCTGTAGGCCCTGTTATATACCTGTAGGCCCTGTTATAAATCTGTAGGCCCTGTTATATACCTCTAGGCCTTGTGATATACCTGTAGGCCCCTGTTACATACCTGTAGGCACTGTTACATACCTGTAGGCCCTGTTAAAAACCTGTAGGCCGTTACATACCTGTAGGCCCTGTTATTAATCTGTAGGCCCTGTTATATACCTGTAGGCCCCTGTTACATACCTGTAGACACTGTTACATACCTGTAGGCCCTGTTATAAACCTGTAGGCCATGTTATAAACCTATTGGCCCTGTTAAAAACCTATAGGCCCTGTTATATACCTGTAGGTCCTGTTATCTAGGTATGTAGGCCCTGTTATATAGGTATGTAGGCCCTGTTATATTGGAATGCAGGCCCTGTTATATACCTGCAGGCCCAGTTATATAGGTATGTAGGCCCTGTTATAAACCTGTAGGCCCTGTTATATACCTGTAGGCCCCTGTTATATAGGTAGGTAGGCCCTGTTATATAGGTATGTAGGCCCTGTTATATACCTGCAGGCCCTGTTATATACCTGTAGGCCCTGTTATATTGGTATGTAGGCCCTGTTATATACCTGTAGGCCCTGTTATAAATCTGTAGGCCCTGTTACATACCTGTAGGCCCTGTTATAAATCTGTAGGCCCTGTTATATACCTGTAGACCCTGTTATATACCTGTAGGCCCCTGTTACGTACCTGTAGGCCCTGTTATAAACCTGTAAGCCATGTTATATACCTGTAGGCCCTGTTGTAAATCTGTAGGCCCTGTTGTAAATCTGTAGGCCCTGTTATATACCTGTAGGCCTTGTTATATACCTGTAGGCCCCTGTTACATACCTGTAGGCACTGTTACATACCTGTAGGCCCTGTTAAAAACCTGTAGGCCGTTACATACCTGTAGGCCCTGATATAAATCTGTAGGCCCTGTTATATACCTGTAGGCCCCTGTTACATACCTGTAGACACTGTTACATACCTGTAGGCCCTGTTATAAACCTGTAGGCCATGTTATAAACCTATAGGCCCTGTTATAAACCTATAGGCCCTGTTATATACCTGTAGGTCCTGTTATCTAGGTATGTAGGCCCTGTTATATAGGTATGTAGGCTCTGTTATATTGGTATGCAGGCCCTGTTATATACCTGCAGGCCCTGTTATATAGGTATGTAGGCCCTGTTATAAACCTGTAGGCCCTGTTATATACCTGTAGGCCCCTGTTATATAGGTAGGTAGGCCCTGTTATATAGGTATGTCGGCCCTGTTATATACCTGCAGGCCCTGTTATATAGGTATGTAGGCCCTGTTATATAGGTAGGTAGGCCCTGTTATATAGGTATGTAGGCCCTGTTATATACCTGTAGGCCCTGTGCAGGAGAGCTGAGAGCCTGGAGGAACCTCTGGGTGTCGCAGGGGGCCAGATCTCCCACGTCTACATGCCTTCTCTGCAGCCTCCGGGGGACAGGACTGACCCTCCAATTGGGGTCGCTCCTCACAGAAGCTGTGTCATCACAGAACCCTGGTAGGTCACCTGACAGGTCCAGGTGGGTCTTCCTTGAGATTCTCTGCCTCAGGATCTAATGTGGCAGAAGGCTATACTGTTCAGAACAGACTGACACATTTTATATTGCTTGTGATCACTCAACAGTAATTCATGGTTTCCAAACACTCTGCTCAAGCGCTTGACAAACTAAATCATTAATCACAAAATGAATCACAAATCACTGATTTAATCATATGTGCCAGTTTGTTGGATAGCCAATTAAAAGGTGACATTTGAGAACAGAGGGTTAAGGGTTAGGATTATATTGACCTACTAGTGGGCCATGTCTGGAACAACGTTTCAGCTCTGTGTCCTACCTTGTCGACCTCTTCATCAAATGTTGAGACAAGCTCCTGGAGGAAGACCAGGGAGTTAGCGGTGAAGATGGTTCGATACTCAGCTTCCAAGCCTGGGGGAGATGGCACTAGCTCCATGCCCATCGCCTGTGTGTCACTCGGTTATCATCAGTCTGTCAATATAGAAAAACATCATCCATGAAGTGGGACATTATAGTGCACAGGAAGTGCTGTGTTTATTTAAATGTATATAACTGATTAGGGAACTGTATGAAATGGATTGCAGAAGAGGTTGGTCAAAAGTCAGAGAGGTTTGTTTATCATGTTTGTTTGTTTTATTTTCAGAGTATTGTTTTTTCGGGAGGAAGTGTTTTCTTTTTCGTTTTAACTGTACTAAGCAGATTTTTCAATATAAGCTACTCTTCACTTTACAGCTTAAAAGGTTGCTTAACGATTATGTTTTATGTTGTAAACACAGCAACACACATAGTAGAATGTGTGGTGACCCATATCTAGGATACAGTTTATATTTGCTGGTCACATGGTAGACTGTGTGTTGACCCATATCGAGGATCCAGTTTATATTTACTGGGCACATGGTAGACTGTGTGGTGACCAATCTAGGATCCAGTTTATATTTGCTGGGCACATGGTAGACTGTGTGGTGACCCATATCGAGGATCCAGTTTACTTTTGCTGGGCACATGGTAGACTGTGTGTTGACCCATATCGAGGATCCAGTTTATATTTGCTGGACACATGGTAGACTGTGTGGTGACCCATATCTAGGATACAGTTTATATTTGCTGGACACATGGTAGACTGTGTGGTGACCCATATCTAGGATACAGTTTATATTTGCTGGACACATGGTAGACTGTGTGGTGACCCATATCTAGGATCCAGTTTATATTTGCTGGGCACATGGTAGACTGTGTGGTGACCCATATCTAGGATACAGTTTATATTTGCTGGGCACATGGTAGACTGTGTGGTGACCCATATCTAGGATCCAGTTTATATTTGCTGGGCACATGGTAGACTGTGTGGTGACCCATATCGAGGATCCAGTTTATATTTGCTGGGCACATGGTAGACTGTGTGGTGACCAATCTAGGATCCAGTTTATATTTGCTGGTCACATGGTAGACTGTGTGGTGACCCATATCGAGGATCCAGTTTATATTTACTGGACACATGGTAGACTGTGTGGTGACCCATATCGAGGATCCAGTTTATATTTGCTGGGCACATGGTAGACTGTGTGGTGACCAATCTAGGATCCAGTTTATATTTGCTGGTCACATGGTAGACTGTGTGGTGACCCATATCGAGGATCCAGTTTATATTTACTGGACACATGGTAGACTGTGTGGTGACCCATATCGAGGATCCAGTTTATATTTACTGGGCACATGGTAGACTGTGTGGTGACCAATCTAGGATCCAGTTTATATTTGCTGGACACATGGTAGACTGTGTGGTGACCCATATCTAGGATCCAGTTTATATTTGCTGGACAATGAAACAGCTTTTAAACTAAAAGAACATGACAAAAATAATGATGGTTAAAACGAAAAGAATAAACTGTCATTGTGCCTTTGCACGGCTGGTGCTAAACAACAATAGTTTTTTTCAAACAAACAAATTGGTTTTCAAACTTCCCATCTTGTTTTTATGTGCACAATATATGAATTAGATGTTGTCAAAACTTTTGGCACCTTTGCACTTTCTAAAATTGACCCAAGTATTTTGTAATATTACAGCACATTTTTTTTATTAAAACCAAATATATCGCTTTAATTCAGAAAATAAACAAATGGAAGTGAAAAAAATATTTACTCTAGACTCAATATTCAGTATCACAGCCTTTTACCAAAATAACTGGAATCAAGTCCTTCCTGTGAGCCTCTTGTACTTCTGTGTGTGAGCTTCCTGTACTTTTGTACTGGCAGTTTGGCCCAGGCTTATTTCCACAACCTTCTAAAGTTGTCCCAGATCTCCCATATACTATATTCAGATCTCCAGGTTTTCAACAGGAAACTGCCATCATGCCACCAGCCACGGCAAAACACAGTCCACCTGGCACCCAGTAAATCATTTCTGTGTCTGGGGTCAATGTCCTGCTGCGTGACCATGACTTAAGTTGTCAATAATATTGTCCTGGCCATACAGAGTTATTTGTGAGATAAGCAAACATGTTGTTACTAATTCAGATGTTTTGGTTTTGTTCAACTGCAAATCAAAGAAATACACATGTACAGTATGTAATTACATGAAGATTGTTGAACATCTACATAAACAACACACTGTCATCATTGTGTTTGGACAGTGTCACTTCTACCAATGATGGACAAAAATCAAAGAACATATTGACAAGTAGCCTTAAACAGGGTTTCTGTTTGTTTAGTGCAATTTATAACATTTAGCTTATAATCGTATCTTCAGATAAGGACAGATTAAAAATGTCAGGAACTTTTTAACTGTTCCTGTCTGTAGATTCCATTTTATAGAAAACTACTTAACTTAAAAATGTTCTGCGGTTCATCTTCAATAAAGCCAACAGGGTACACTAGTAAGTAAGAACTTTAACCCTGTCAATAACATAATGTTTAACGTTATAAAAGGTAAATTAGTACTCACAAGACAGACTTGCTGCTGCAGCTTCACTACAGAAGTGGACTTTGGTATAACACTGATCACTGATTGGCCAACGGGTCACCACTGTTTATTTTAGTTGGGGGAGTGGGCGAAACTATTCATATATTTTTTCAAACATATGAATATATAATATTATTTTGTTTAAAGTGTATTTGGCATTCCTTTAAAATGTACTTGGATATTCTCAAAAATGTGGTTTCATTTTTGGACTGTTCTTTGTAGGGAGCGGAGAGGCGGGCTGAACCTTTAAGTAACGCCCCTTTTGCCGAATCTCATCCAATCCGGTTGCTTTCACTTTTTGCGATCCTCTCGCGAGATGTTTTCTGTCAACATTGTGGGGTTGTCTCTAAAACTGGGCAGTTCGGGAATAATGGGATTGTTAGCTAGCTAGTAAAACAAACGAATGCATGGTCATATGTTTATATCTGAATGTGGCGTTTGTTTTTACGAATGTCCAATTGCAATTGTATTGGGCAAGATTGGTCGTGTCATTTAAGCACGATAAGTTAGCATTGGCGTTCTTCCAGACACAAACACAGCATCAACTGTAGGTTAGCTAGATAGAATCAATAACTAATCAATATGGCAAGTGTCGAGTCGTCGTCTGAATTCACCAGTTCACTGACTGTCTCTTCTAGTCTTCCTCCGCCACGGACAAGGATCTTCAAGATAATCGTAATCGGAGATTCCGGGGTGGGCAAGACGTGCCTGACCTACCGATTTTGTGCAGGCAAGTTTCCGGAGAAAACCGAGGCCACAATCGGGGTGGACTTCCGGGAGAAACTTATCGAGATTGATGGCGAGAAAATCAAGGTAATTAGCTCGATGATGATAACCCTATTATTATTTTATTATAAAAAACAGCATAACTCTAAACAAATAGGGGGTATACATCCATTTATTCAAAGTATAACGTGCATATTGGGTTTTTTCGTACATTTCATACGTCCCGGTCTTAGATCATTTCAAGCCCGGTGGCATAGAACATCATATGCGGGGCTGACCTTTTCTCTGCAGAATAATAATCTCATTATAATCCAGAATAATAATCCCATTATAATTCTGTTTATTCTCTGCCTATGCACTATGTATCTAACAAATGTCCATCTATAATATTTCAGTTCCTTGGGAGGTGCTTCCGAATACAGCCTGTCCAGAGTCCACATGTATATATAGTGCAGTTTGCTGTCCCTCTCTCCCTGTAGGTCCAGCTGTGGGACACGGCGGGCCAGGAGCGTTTCCGCAAGAGCATGGTGCAGCATTACTATCGCAACGTCCACGCCGTGGTGTTTGTTTACGACGTGACCAGCGCCGCCAGCTTCCGGAGCCTGCCTGCCTGGATCGAGGAGTGTAAGCAGCACGCCCTTGGGCACGAGGTGCCGAGGATCCTGGTGGGGAACAAGTGCGACCTGCTGAACTCCGTCCAGGTGAGCACGGACCTGGCCCAGCAGTTCGCCGACACCCACTCCATGCCCCTGTTCGAGACGTCTGCCAAGAACCCCGGCAGCGGCGACGGAGGCAGCCGGGGGAGCAGTGATCACGTGGATGCCATATTTATGACGGTGGCCCATAAGCTCAAGTCCCAGAAGCCCCTGATACTGAGCCAGCCACCTGGAGGGTCTTCGACGGACACAGTGGCCCTTAAAAGAGGAAGGAACGAGAGCGAGGAGAGCTGGGCCTGCGGCTGCTGAGAGGGAAAGGTTGAGAGAGCATTTAAGCCTGGACAGAGAGATACGGGAAGGGTAGATGCATCTGCTTCCTAGATTCAGTCCAGAGCCATTTTATTATTTAACTGGATGTCTGTTCCCCTGAGGAATGGGGTAATGTCGTCATATTTCAAGAAGCTTCTGGAAGATTCAATGTTTATCAACCAGACACACACATATGTATGTTGTACCGGGCTCGGTGTGGGTTAGGAACTTGTGTGAGTTTAATCTTGTTGACTCGTTCCACTGGACTATCTTGAAGCTAAAATACAGTATGTTTTCCAGACTGAAGAACAAAGTTCTCAATATACATGTAGGAATTACACACACACACACTGTACCAAAAATGCCAGTTCATAGCATTAACGACTGTGCGTCCAGATTGAGTTGACAACTACATGTGTACAAGTTTTCACAAGTAAAGCTTTGGCCTTCTGCAGCATGTCTCATTCTATACACTAACCACAACAATACACAAAAAGACAATGTATCCTAAATTACATTTCTAAGTAACACATTTATTCAGTAGCCACTTGACAGTTTTCTACCCTAGTGTGTTGTCATGCCAAATGCCTTTCCAGTTGTCGTCAATCTTGATTTGTGGATCACAGCCGGTCCTGTGGTCCATCGCTTTTTGTGTCCGAGTTTGCCGTGTGATAAGTGCAACAATACGTGATGCTGCACTCACTGTGCCACTCTAGATGAGGTCATAGTCACTGTGCCACTCCTCTAGATGAAGTCATAGTCACTGTGCTAACTAATGGGACTGAACTCAATGCATGAATGTCAGTTTCCTACAATAAGCCTGTAACATTGTGGTGAGAAGAATATGTATAAATGCATGTAAATGTTACATAACAGATCAGCTTTTTTGTTTTTTGTTGTGGAACAGCAAAGAGAGGCCATCTATAAAAACACATCTGACTTATTGTGTACTGTATGATGTTAGATCACCAGTATGTCTTGTCGTTAAATGACAGTTTATAGCCAGTAGGACATAAAACATACAGAGTTAAGGATACTATATTATTTCAACGATGCAATTAGTTGCTCCTAAGTGCTGTTGGTTGAAATTAGAGCGCTTCTCAGGACACGGTTAGGATTACAGAGTTTGTCATTTTGTACCTGCATTATTTATTGGGTCTACCACACTAGGAGTACGTATTAGTAAGCTTTATAATCTGCCTTCTCCCATTTGGATTTTGTTTTGTCTTTTTTTTTACAGACATGTCTGTAGCTTAAATGGCTTTATTTAGTCATTTGTTGTTCATGTTTGGGCTATTTGAGGCATATATACTGTTAATAGCTTTGAGTGCCCTTACAGTTGGCTACAAGAGACGGCTCACTTAATAAAATACTTGAATAAACGGGAGAAAGCCTTGCAATGATTTGAGGATTACATTACAAATGGTGTTGCACTTTACCATCCTGCGGGTACTAATCTGATGCATTGTGATCTCTGGCTAACATTAAGGTTTAGAGACAGATGTAAATGATTTCAAAATATTTATTTAAATACACCATGTCATAAAAACAACATTTATAGATAGAATTATACATACAGAAATGTAAGGACCACATGTATGCTTGGAAGGTATACAGCCGTACATGGCTCTCATTTAAATATTCATTAAAGATATGTACACAATGGCTACCTGTATATTGCATTTCACATGAACTGTGTCAGGCTAACATGTTAGGAACAATTAATCTGTTGGTTTAAACGTTATGAGACTTATTAAAACGTGCTAGTCCTCTATAACCAGGAGTTTGTTTTCCTCTCGACCGTCAAACACATGACCAAACGAGACAAATTCAGCAGTGCAATTTTACAAATTTGTCAGGTACATTAACACCTGCATCCTCTCCTTGTCTTCTCAAACCCAATCAGACCTCCCCTCTGACATTCTGCTGGTTTTGAGCAGGAAAAAGCAGAGGGGAATGCAATTAGTTTGAAACTCCTGACATTAATCTCTGCTACTGCGGAATTTCCTTAAGCAAGTCTGCTGTAGTGAGGGAGTTTGGAGGGTGCTTCTTTCTCTGGACATCTGTCACTGAAGTTGACTGGAGAGTTTAGCACACTGTCATCACCACCTGCTGGAAGGAGGGAGATACTGCATCACCAGTCACAAACATCTGACCATGGCCAAGATCCAAACTGCCTTAAGTGAACTTACCTTGCCATGTGCACACAAGCTCTGTCCCTGGGCTGGGGTCGTTCTGAGGGACCAGTATCTCCTGAAATAACAACATGCACACACCTTAATATGTCAGGCAGGTACAATGTCTCGCAAAAGTATCCAAATACTTGGAGGGGTGCAAAATACATTCAACGCATTTGTAATACTTCAACTGTATTTTCTGTTAGATTTACAGCCTGACTAATGACCATTTAACTGTGTTGTTTTATTCCAGAAATAGTGACAAAAACGAATGTCTCACATGTTTAATGCGAAGATGATTACGTCCTTGTTAGGTCAATTTATTTCATTTGTGTGAACTGGATTACAGCACACAGGTATACTTACGCAAATCCAAGACAACTACATTTGTCTTACATAAAATTCCCGACAATAAACTAATGTCACCTTACCATAATTAAAATTTGTGTCAATGTTTTTCAAATGTGAAAGTTACAAGTCCCCCTGTACCTTAAGCAGTTCAGTAAAATATAAAGGATGGCCAGGCTGTTGACATCTGCAAGGACCTGTATGACCATCTGGTGCTGTGATATCATTACCTACAGCAGAGCGCACAGGACATCCTTACCAGTCCAGTGATGCCATTGTAGCAGCCACAAAGAGGCAGACTCCGGCAGCCTACAAAGGCGATGAGAGAGGAAAGGGCTAGGCTGACCCAACAGACCAGCAGTATGGTAGCGTTGGCTCCCTTCACCATACGGCTGAGCAGAAACTTCTGAGGAGTCATCAGAGAAGCGTCATATGTACTACATTACTGTCCGATCTGTTTCTGGGTGTAAGAAGTTAGTTCCCCCTTCAAGACTCTACTTCGGTCCAACCCTTTGTAAGCAATCGGAGAGAACAGGTCAGACGTGAGGCTAAAGTGTTTTTCTCTCACAATTAGTAACTACCACTGTGCATAGCTTTCTACGCAAATCATACATGTCAGTGGAAGAAACACAGGCCTGTGGCAGACCGGTAAGTATTACCACTTCAGGATTGTTGTGGTGGTGGAACACCTCATTGTCGTTCTCGCCGTAGGCCAACGTGAGACAGGAGTACACGGTCACCACCACCACTGAGACACAGGAACACACAGAGGCAGCGATCATTACATTCACCTGGAGAGATTAAACAAACGTGCCATTAGATGACTGTAATAGTTTTCAAATGTACAATGTTCGGTCACAATATCAGTGGGACCGTGGTCACTTACCAACACAGGGTTTTTCCTTTGGGATGCAAACAGTGCCAGTGCACCTGGGCACACCATTACCTATACAAGGGGAAGTCATGATGAGAATCACCTACCGGTGAAATACAGGTGTTTATTCTGCAGACTACTTATCAGAAGCAAAACGGGTTGTGAAATGGTTTCACATTCGTTGTTGGCCATTTTTATATGTTTAAATAACAGATTACTTTTACACTATAACAGCTGCAAAGCAATGAAATGAATAACAAAATGTTAAACATGTCTAATATTGATAGAAGACTCTGTTGACACATTAACAGTAAATATGTAAGGCACATAGGGCCCAGTTCTCACCAAACCAGCCCACACGGGTGTCCTCGTTTCGCTCAGGGTAGTGTTTCTGCGGAAAAATGCATCTATTATCCCGCAAACCACGCAGAGTGCCGCACATGCGATCTGCAAGACGCCCAGAACCACGACACTGCGCTGGTTGAAGATGAAGTACCGGTACCGGTCCATGCCCGGGTGTACTACAGGACCAAAGTCCTATGTTCTCTTAACAATTTCCAAAAATAACAAGTTCAACACGGGAGTTTCTTTAGGCTACTGCAACATTTTTTCGCTATAATCTTCTCGGGTCTAACCCTAACCCATGCCAGTACATCGTCCCATTTCCGGGTTGTTCAATCCGTTTATGGTTCATGCAGGTAGACTTTAAACGAGTTACCCATTAACCCGCCCACCCGCAGGTGGACCCAGCGGAACCAATCAACGGGTGTCTGGGCTAATCATTAAGTACAGCACATTATGTTGCAAACTAACATGTCTGCCACTAGTACAAATAAAGGCTAAGAACCACAGTTCAATAGCTTCTGATAACAAAAGTTCTGCGAGATAAAACAGAATCGGTTGATTGAACGCATCCTGGTGGATTCAATTAACCACTAATTGTTTCTGACTTGAGCTCTTTTGAAGAGCGAATATTAAAGTCACTCGTCATTCACGATCAAATGCAGACAATCATTTATTCGTGTTGTTTTAGCTACCTCTTGAATTAAATGTTAAATAATATGACCACTGAATAATGTTCATTGACATCAACAGGGCAGGGTAATACAATGTTTTACAAACTGTTCAAATTGACACAGAATTAAAAAAATGGATTCATGGCACTGTTGAACGTTTCAGGTTGTTTTTATTTTTTCCATGGTTACTAAACATTTGCTAGTTATTGCCATCCCAGTTGTCTTATTGTCTTCTCAGACTATTTGCATAGCAAGCAACTCCATCGTTGAGCTCACCTGGCTTAAAACACATGCCAGTTGAACAGCAACTCAGTATTGATGAATACATTTTAATAACTACATCATTTATTAGCATTTCATCCCAGAATTAAAATTTCCGCTGTCAACTGTAAGTCGCACACTAGCAAATGCATATCATGATTCACTAGTTCAACACGGTCATGAGTCGGGATCCTAGATTCATTCCTGTGTTCGACTCTGCCGTTCATAAATTCCATGATTCCAGGCTACCATTTACAGGTTGGACCTAATTCCTGGCATAATCCAAAAGGACCAAAATGTGTACGTAAAAACCGTGTAATCAGAAATGTCTCACTCGTAGAGCAGATGTTTTGCACCAAGAATAAAATCACTATTCCACTGACAGTAAGACATTTTGGGACAGTTTCGCAGACAGAGATATTAAGCTTCGTCTTGTGGTCGGGGTGCTTCTTGGTTTAATTTAACCGGACTAAACAAGCTAGGTGTCAAAGCGACCTTACGTACTGTTACAGTGGAGTAAAGTGAACAGGGAATAGATTAAGTGAATAGTATCGGACCTGATCTCAGAAGACAAACGTTAAGAAAACCTCACACTAGATCACAACCAGCTGTTGTAGAAAACAACCACAGGTTGAGAACAAAGCCCCTCTCCCAGCAGCCGATACAGCAGGACATTGGTGTTCATGAAATTTGATCATTCTCTCAACATGGTGTCTGTTAGTATGGGTGGCTGGCGTAGAACTGCTCTGTGTGGCATCACAGCATCATCAACCACACAGCAGCATCATCAACCACACACACACACTCAACCACACACACACAACCACACACACACACACACACTCAACCACACACACACACTCAACCACACAACCACACAACCCACACACACAACCACACACGCGCTCAACCGTGTTACAGTGATTACAAACAGACAAGTCGCACCTGCCATCCGTGACGCCAAGCTTCAGAACATTCCTGACATCTGACCCGAGGTGTCACAGTTGTGCACTGTGCCGTTTGTCCATGAGGAGTTGCCGTAGCCGGGCAGGGGTTCGAGTAAATGGATTCAGTGTTAGAGGGCAGTTACTGAGGACTAAGTGTTCAGGTAGGTGTTCAGACAGTGCTGCGCTAACACTGTGGTTAAGCTGGTTCAAGCGTAAGAATCAGCTCCATAAAACAGGCCGAGTGAATACTTAAGAGTCCCTTTAAATCTTGTAAATGTTCTTTATGGGTGTATAGTAGTTGATTCTTAATTCCTTTGAAGTGGGCCAGGTACAGGTCGGGGCCAGGTACAGGTCGGGGCCAGGTACAGGTAGGGGCCAGGTACAGGTCGGGGCCAGGTACAGGTCGGGGCCAGGTACAGGTCGGGGCCAGGTACAGGTCGGGGCCAGGTACAGGTCGGGGCCAGGTACAGGTCGGGGCCAGGTACAGGTAGGGGCCAGGTACAGGTAGGGGTAGTTGTTTGTGTAATAATGGTAGTGTTTTACTGCCTGTCGCCAGCTGACTGTCTCTGATGGAACAGCTGCAGTTCCTGTTTGTACCAGTCAGGTGCCTCCGGGCAGCCCTTCCCTGACGGCTCGTGGTCGTAACCGTAGGCGACCGTCAGCTCCTCGTTCCTCTGCACGGCCCGAATGGTGCGGATGCATTTGATTGGCCCAAAACGAGGGTGAACGAACCTGAGGAAACAACACACAGACAGTTAGAGTTGGACACATATACTGGAGACACTATAGGTATATGTTTGTATATATTTAGGCCTCGTTAACACTCTCAGATCAGGCTGGGCTGTATTTGTTTTCCGCTACATTCCGAGAAAACATACGGGTCATATTTGCAGTTTGGGGTGAAGGAATGGTTGGCCTTGTGCCCCAGAGTGGCACAGTATCTGTCCGTCTGGTGGAAGGGAGGAGGAACGTCGATCACGGTATCTTCATCCAGGGAGATGGTGTTCCCGTTCAACGACCAATCCCTGCCATCCACCTGGGAAACACCGTCACCAACGACACAAACAACAACAACTGGAATGTCATTTCAGCGTTATAATACCCATAATTCATCACTGCTACTCTGTTGAAAGTTATTTCATTTCATGTTGGGATATGAATAAATCAATCTAATGTATTCTATACACACATTTTACATCAGCAGTTGTCACTAAATGCTTACACAGATTCCTAGCCTGAAACCCCATTGGGTATTTGTGAAGCGCTCACATTGAGCATAATTTGTTAATCAAAGCAGTCTACCTGAAATGCAAACCATAAACCCAGCATCCTGGTTTTAATTCAATCTAAGCTGTTCAATGGCCTATAGCAAAATGTATAACGCAGAAGTTAGGCCTGAGTGAAAACACAAACACACCGAACACATCTCTCTCTTACCTCTGAGTGCGTGATGCGCACGCCATTGTAAAAAGCCACCACAATATTGGCCTCCACGTCCATCTTGGCGAACAAGCCTTCTCCCGCCCCTGAGATCAGTGAGTCAGCCACAAACACCCTGAGGCACAACAGAACATCAGGTCCGACATGAAGGCCTGAGGTAAAGTAGCACACCCTACCACGACACCGGTTACCGTGCATACCTTTTGCTTTCGTAAGGGTCTGGAAGCAGCGTGTGTGTGGCGATGCAGGTGGAGGTCGACTTATCGTACGAGTACACCGCGAGATCTAAGACACGAGTACAGGAATCACTGGAGATTTGAGAACTAACAGAATTATTTCTGTTAGCGGCTGATTCGCTCGTGCTCTGTGATGTCACTTACTGTCCACCGAAACGTCAAAGTGTGGTCTGCCGTTCTCCATGGAAACCAGGATGGCCAGTCGAGCCTCAATCAGTTCCCCCTCCACGAAGCTGCCGTAGAGAGCTGTTTGTCCGTCCGGGTAAACGTACGCCAGTGAATTACCGGTCATCTCACCGTCCTCGTTCACCTGCCCAAACACGCTGCCCCGATCCTGTGTGGACGGAAACAGACGAACAGACACACTAAGCATATAGGTGGAGTTACTAATGAACACATGGCAGACAACTCCAGTGGACAATGCTACTCCTAAACCCGACTGAAACAACGTAACACCACAGACGGGACGACTCACGGAGTAGAAGATCCAGCACTCTCCACAGCGGCTGTTGTCTTTGTACTGGCCTTTAAACATCAGCTGGCCCTCTGAGTCAAACTCCTGGGCAGGCCCGTTGAGGTCTCCATCCACGTAGGTCCCATGGAGGACCCCTCCGTCTTCATACGAGTACACCCCCTGACCCTGTAGCGCGTCATCCACATAAAAGCCCTCCAAGGTGCTGATGACCAGGGAGGAGGGGGGCAGAGGGGAGAGAACGGGAGAGAAGGGAGAGGGATGGGAGGCGGAGAGATGGCAGAGGGGAGGGCAGGGGGGACATGGCAGAAGGGAGGGCAGGGGGAGATGGCAGAGAGGAAGGCAGGGGGGAGATGGCAGAGGGAAGGGCAGGGGGGAGATGGCAGAGGGGAGGGCAGGGGGAGATGGCAGGGCAGAGGGTAAGGTGGAGATGGCAGGGGAGAATAGGGCAGAGGGGATAGGGCAGAGGGGATAGGGCAGAGGGGATAGGGCAGAGGGGATAGGGCAGAGGGGATAGGGCAGGGGGAGGACAGTTGGAGGGCAATGTTCATCAGAAGGTTAGTCAAGGCATCAAAACGGTGGCCAGTCTAGATTAGAGCCTGGTAGAGATGACAGGGACACACCCAGATATGTGATTGGACCATACCTGCCATCGAAAAAGTAGAACTTGCCCTTGCCGTTCTTCTCTCCGTGGGAGAAGTGTCCCTGGAAGCGATCGCTGGAGGAGAAGGTGACCGTACAGAAGCCGTGAGGCTGGTCGTCCTCGTCCACTGGACCTGGATGGACGACACACTCGTCAGGACGATCCAAAGGCCAGGGACACTCGGCACAAGAGTCTACACATCTGATACTCTAGACATTTGCCCTGCAATGCAATGTTCTGTGGATTTCTTATATTGTTCCTCTGACTAAAATCAGCAGTTTGATGTTAAGCACGTGGAGGGTTAATTTATTGATAATAGAAATGTATTACTTTAAAATGTGAGTAATATTTGTTCTTATACCACTTCCTGTGCGTTTGGGTTGAACCTACTAAGAAAGATACAGGGATACATACTCACATTCTGAGAATGTAAATGTACTCTGCAAATTAACTCGACTACTTTAAATTATTCAGAAGCGCACCTCTGTTATTTCTGACGTCAAACAAGAGACGCTCATCACAAAGTTCACAATAAGGAAATGTAAATGTTTCTCCAATTAGCTAGCTAGCTACTGTAGTGACATCCGTTCAATAATAAATGAACATGTTTAAACGATAAATCATCTTAAAATACCAGCCCTTATGTGTTATTGCTTTAACACATGGGAATGGCAATACGAATTAGGTTATATCAACAAATATAACATATAAAAAATAAACTATGTACGTCAAAAACACACGAATAATTTTGTTCTACAATTATTAATCTTTTGAATAACAATTTGCGTGACAAAAGTTAAAAAGACAGGTCCGCGGTTGATAAAGTCTCGCTTATTCTGTACGTTTGAGAAACTTTTCAAGCGTCTATAATTGTCACGTATCGACGCACTAGACCTGAGTGCATGCGTGTGTGCGTGCGTGTGTGCGTGCGTGTGCTGTTCATCACACTGTAATCAAATGCTTTTATCAAACTAATCATCTGAGATGTACTGCCGCTTGATCCGCACGACCGATTTACTCGCATGTGCCTGGGTTTGCGTCTGAAATAAAGCCCCCGGCGCAATCGGCCTGTAACCGGCCTGTAACCCTGGATAAAAACATAACAGACTACAAATGTTGCCGTTATATAATGAAGTTGAACGTTTAACTTATAAAACAACCGACCGGTTTTCCGTTGCCTACCTTCCACGATTTCCTCGATATCCTCATCGCTGTCCATAACGACCCACACAGACGCGGAGGATGGATATGTTGTCGGACTCTAATAGTCAGGCAATATTCTGCACTATTTTGTTCAGCTGTAATTGCTGACATCATCATGGTGCCTGTTTATTATAATACGAACTAGTCATGCATTGTGGTTCGGGTACAAAAATATTCTTAGTATTATAAGTAAAAGTATTATTTTACGGAATTGGATAATTTCTTTAAAATTATAATTTTTTGTTTATTGTGAATACGGAATACCAATGCGTGCGCGCACACAAACAGACATACGCGTTTATTTAATTGTCTAAATAGGGACACCATTTTTGATTGCCTAAAAAAATCCATTTTTTTTTACTAATCCTAAAACCTACCATGACCCTAATTCTAAGCCTGATCCCAACTGTAATGCATTGCCTATTTCAAAACTGGGGACAGAGCGAATGCCCATCTGTCCAATGTATTCCGTATTAACCACAGTTTGGGCCCACAGACGTTCACACACGTTATTTTAATAGCTATATAAATTGTTTAAGTCTATGTTCTCAGTGTAGGCCTATATACACCAAAAAAAATAAACAACATTTGTTAATAAGAAAGATAACAAAACCATAAATAAAAACAAAAACATCTCGCACATTGTTTGCTTGCATTGTGTTCTAACTGTCATAAGTTCACCCATCACAGCCAGAAGAGGACTGGTCACCCCTCAGAGCCTGGTTCCTCTATAGATTTCTTCCTAAATCTGACCTTCAGGGAAATTTTTCCTAGCCGTCGTTTATCAACTTGTACAACTTGTTCTTCTTGTTCAACTTGTCGATGTGTGCTCTGTCGGATGCAGACTGGGTGTTTTGTAGCACTATGTGACAACTTTGTTGTAAAAAGGGCTTTATAAAATAAATATGATTGATTGATTGTAAACAAACATTTTAAAGAGCCAGAAGAAACCAGCTTCAAAGTCGTCTGTTTATCCCCCCCCCCCCGGTGGACACATGAGGAATGTCAAACGAATGAGGACACCGAGGCAACACACCTTGAACACATTGCCGTTTTGTTCTGCCATTTTCCATTTAGGCACAACATTGAATACATTTTTTTGTCTTATAGGGTAGGTTACGCTTTGTTTAACCTTGTCGATGTGTAATGAAAACCCGTTCTGGTGGTAGAAAATGGGATTTGGGGTTTGTTATTGTCCCAGCAGCTGGTCGGGCGGAATAGCTTGAGCTAACTGGCTAACCGGGAAGCTAACGTGTTAGTGGCCCAACCATTTTCCTGCACTGTAGACATGTCGAAAATAACATGCTTTATAATATCCATTCTTGCTACAGTACCTCATGCATACATCAAAGTGGATAATTATACATCTGGACTAGTACCTGTTTTTACGTTTGCATTTTGTGATTGCGGGGCTGGCAGGCAGACCTGCATATTTATGTACTAGCTAGTTAGGCGCTAGCTAACCAGATATACTAGCTTATTATCCCGTCCTAGTTAGCTCGTCAGGCTAATGTGTTAGCCGGTGTGTAGACACCTACTTATCATTAGATGCAAGGATCACATAGTGTTTCTGTTTGTGGTTATTTAGCTACATACATTATGTACAAACCATGGATTAAGTTATGGTTCCTGATGTGGTACTAGAGAGCAGTCTAATGAACCCCATTGGCCAATAAAAAGTACCAACTAACATTCACGGCTTTCAAGATGAGATCGATGTTGAAGAAATTATAATGTTTGCATGTATGATACATTTTTATGTATTGTGTTGTCAATCAATTCGAAAACAGCCAGTCCACAGCCGCTGACCTTTGCCAAACACGTTGACCTTTGCCAAACACATTGACCTTTGCCAAACTTGTTTACTTGTGGTTCATTTGCAGTGTGTTTTGAGCCGCAGCCCTGCATTCCAAACTGGAAGACGAGTATTTCGCCATGAGTTCCGACGGGGACGGTAAGAGAAGCGCACAAAACTGGCCTCACGAATCTACTGGAAAACGCCAAAATACTAGCATTTCTTAAGGTCATGTTTGTAAAAGTGTGATTGTCTATGCTCTGTAGGTGACATGGAGAACCAGGCTGAACTGGAGGAAAAGACCAGGCTGATAAACCAGGTGTTGGAGCTCCAGCACACTCTAGAAGGTGAGGCAGGTGTATGTGTATATACAGACCGACCTTACATAGATTGTTAGTTATTGAAATAAATGGGTGAAAAAAACAACAACACTGTTGTCGTTGACAGACTTGTCGTCCCGCGTGGATGCGGTGAAAGAGGAGAACCTGAAGCTAAAATCGGAGAACCAGGTTCTGGGGCAGTACATCGAGAACCTAATGTCCGCCTCTAGCGTGTTTCAGACCACGGACACCAAGAGCAAACGGAAGTGAAAGACCAGGCAGGAGGCCTCCCTCTACCCCTAAACTACAGCTGGTAGATTTTATCTAGCCTTTGTCCCCATGACGACCCTAGAACCCACCCCCCCTCACTTTGCTAACTTTTACCAATTTCTACAGCGACAGGTCACATGTCAAATGTTTACGCTGGGTCTTTTTTTAATTGTGTATTTATGTTCCAGTGTCAATGTCATGTTGTATACAGCAGGTTTTAGTTTTTTTGGAATGACTGAAGTTCTATGAATGCACCTAATCTCAGCTGACAGTGTTATTTTAAATTGTATTTATATTAAATTGCATTTTGTCATGTTTTACTATGGTCTGTAATTCACATTATTACGCTGTTGTGTTCAAGATCGAGGCTCAGATGCAATGATGTCAACGGTTTCTCCCCACCACCCAGTTTCGTTGAACGCTAAATGTGTGAACTGAGTTGGGCTGTGTTTTTCAATTGAGATCAGTTGAGGTTGAATTAATCTTTTGGGGTTTTCTCGTATGCGTCAATGGTGGATAAGATGTGAGCCACTGGAAGTCACTTTAAACCGGCTGTGTGTGTGTGTGTTATCTCTGTGAACGTAATTCCAGTAATTTTGTTGCTCTTTTTCAAAAGCATTTGTTTTAATAAAATTATTGATTTGCCTTTTTCACTTATCGGTGAAATCCACAATCTCATGGTCAATCCCATGTTGTGTTCTGTTCACTGAATAAAAAAAACACTACTCTGGGAGATTACATTTCTGTCCCCAACTTTGTTCACCATAACCAGGAGAGTGTTTATTGGTCGAACAGAAGGTTAATTAGTCAAAAGAAAACAGACAAGGGGTTTCTTCCTTGACTGAGGACGTATAGACACGTCTTCCCAAAGGCTAACGTGGATGTGTTTAAAAAGTTGTAGTTGGAGAGATGGGGCTTATTGAACAATATCAATAAAAATTCTCCCCACGATGCTGCTACACTCACAGTGTAACAACGCCCCGTACTGGGGAACATTGGTGACAACCAATGTGAGTAGAAAAAATCTATTTACTTTAATGTGTGTCGTTACTGAATTTGAAGGAAATGTCATGCTGTTGCTTGTAGAGAGTTGTCTTCTATAGGTGATTTTATGCAAGGTTGTGCATCCAATCACATAGTATTAGTCAGGGTTAGGGGAAAAACCACGATAATTTTACCACAAAAACTTGAGACACGACCAACAATGCTTTAACGTTACCCTTTTATGTACCAAACACATAGTAATAAATTAAACATACTGTACATGTGGGAGCTCTCTGGTGAGCTCTACTTAAACCAACAGGCCGTTCAATACTAGGACTCTTTACAATAGAAACAAATTCTGCATGTGGAAGGACAGGAATATTTGATATTACCTGATTTACAGTGTGTTGGCCAGACACATGTACTCGTGCACACTAGAGGAAAATGCTGTAAATAAAACTTGTGTCGCAGATAAAACAATCATTGAATCCATCCACATCGCTTTCACACACACACACACACACACACAACACAGCCCTGTACCAGTGAAAACTGTTCTTTGATTCAAACAGTCCATCTCGGTTTTTACAATGGCGAACAGAAATAAAAACCCCCACCATTGATCTAAAATGTTTCAGATTTTTTTTTTTTTTACAAAAAAAGGAAAAGATGAACTGTTCCCCTCCAGATTCACAGTATAAACAGGGTGATACATCCTCTGATGTCATACAGGTCCATGTGTTTCCCTGAGGTAGCATACCAGACACGTATAGGAACCGCACTGCCTGCTCTTGTCCAACAGGGGACACTGTCCATCCACGTGTAGCGTAGCGTCACGGACGTGTTTCCTGCAGTTCCTCTTCCCCTCATTAAACTTTAATAAATATCTGACAGACAGGAGAAGGACTGAGCATTAAACAAACCTTAGCTCTTGTATTTACACGACAACATGTCATTCAAACGATCCCTGTGTTTGTTTCTGTCGCTGCGCAAACACACTCCTGCACAAACACACTACTGCACAAACACACTCCTGCACTAACACACTCCTGCACTAACACACTCCTGCACTAACACACTCCTGCACTAACACACTCCTGCACAAACACAAACACACTCCTGCACAAACACAAACACACTCCTTCACAAACACACTCCTGCACAAACACGGCAAGTGTGACCTCTGCCAAAACCCCAACACACATGCTATGAAAAATAAAGATGACCTTACAGGTTAAATGGTTTGACTTTGAAATACATTTATAGGATACAGTTTTGCACGCACGCACGCACACACACACAGCTCACCTCGCTGAGCAGGACCCAGAGATCCGAGCTGCTGTGCACCAGCAGACGTATGGCAGCGATTGGTTGTATCCGCCTGTCAATCTCGCCCTCAGCCAATCCGTCCACAAATGAACCTACAACACGTCAGAGACACGGCCAATCACAAACCAGTCACAATGGAATATGTAGGGGTGTGACTGTGTTGGTAACCGTAACTGTATTTTGTAACCAGTTAATAATGGATATATTTCTGTTATGAAGCCATAATATACTAGGTCTGTAGTTAGTCTACAGCTCTTAGCCGCAGTGTGTTGCCTCAGACCCGCCCCTAAGCCACAGACCGGACCATTTGCTAATTGCCTCGTTAGTAACAGGATTGTCAGGTAGAACCTGATTGTTTTACATAACTTCTGGGTGTGAG
The DNA here is from genome assembly GCA_029465975.1 of Dallia pectoralis. Lineage (NCBI taxonomy): Eukaryota > Metazoa > Chordata > Actinopteri > Esociformes > Umbridae > Dallia > Dallia pectoralis. The sequence goes on from CM055729.1 coordinate 27,318,576, forward strand.
CAGATTGGAATCTGACAGCTGTACATGACTACAACAGGGGGATAGCTATAATATTCCTGTGTGACATGGTTTTGGTTTACTGAGGTGTGTCACCAGTTTTGAAACAGCAGTTTCATAATCTGTCTATTTCCCATCTCTCCAACTCTGCTTCTCGCACTCCTTTCCTTCCTCCTTCCCCTCTCACTCCACCCCTTTCACTCACCCCCCTCCCCGCTCTCACTCACTCACTCCCTCCCCCTCTCACTCCCTCCCCCTCTCTAACAATGAGGACTACTATCAGGTAAATGTGTGTATGATAAATTGAGGTGATATTTTGATTGCAATTCATCAAAGCTCTGTCTAACTTCCTCTCTATTTGCACTTAATCGTGGAGGCTTTTTATGAGGCCAAAGGTAGAGAAAATATCTTACAACCAACTAGGACTGAGTTCAACATCCGACCACATCTGCGGTTTCAGAACATAGAAATAGAATTCCTGGCAGGGGCAAACTCAGCACAGGTGCAAATTCAACCTGTAATGTTGTCATGGAGACGCCATTCTAGTCGTTGTATATCCATCATTTACAATTGACCTGATAGATAAGAATCTTGATGGGGGGGCGTGTTTGTCTGCAAGTTATGACAGAAAATCAAGACAACCCGATAGACATGGGAGTCAACCAAGGACTGGACAGCTAAAGTTGGCCCCAAATTCCTTACCGTTTTATAACGTCATAAAAAACACCCAACCCCGGGGTAGACGTAGAATGTTAAAAATCAAAGTACCAATCACAATGAAGCCTCCATGAGATCCTTTGTACTGAGGAGATGGGCCATTGACCAGCGTGTCTCTCACTGAGGCCTGGGAAAATACATGGGAAACAGTTATTACAATATCCCTTCATTCTAATCTCAGCAGAGCAAATATGTCAGCCGTATTTATATAGTCACACAGAACTGAACAATTAGTCAACAATTTTAGCGAACGGAAAAGTGGTAGGAGAGGAGAACGTTCTGGGTCGAAGATCAGGTTTGGGCCAAAGTTGCTTCGGCTCCGGAGGTTTCGCCCATCTATTATTTAATAAAAATGGATTTGGACGGATATTGTCAACGACTGCTCTCGTTTTTGGTTAACCCCAAAACTTCCTGTCAGACACATGTTCAGGATGTCAGCCTGTACGCTGTGGTGGGTCCTGCCACTTTGTTACTTAGTTTCCTGCCACTTTGTTACTTAGTTCCCTGGACCTGAGACATAAGAGCACAGCAACCGTGGCAGATCGTCTCCATGCCTGCAGTCACACACACACACGCGAACACACACACACCGAAAAGCACTTGAAGTGACGACCGGAAATTAATTATTCTTACAAATCTATATTTTCCCTACATCCTAACCCCTAAACATTACTGTCAATGCCTAAACGTAATCCTTAAATTAAAACCCAAGCCAAAACAATTGTATGGTCAATTTGAGCACCAACCAAAAGTTCCTCACGTTCCGATAATATTGTCAAAAAAAATGTAAAGCTCCAACTGGCTCTCACTTTGATCAATTTGTGCACACACACACACACACAGACACACAGACACACACTCACGTCGCTAGGAAGCACTTCCACAGTGGTGTTGTAAAACCAGTCTCTGTTGGTCTCCAGGTTTCCACTCCGAAACCGGTACCTGGAAAGACAAGATGGGAGTTTGTCACATGTTCCATTTTGGAATCTTGGGTTTGTATACAAGGATAATGGTATTCAGCCCAGTCCCAAATGAGGCGGACCCCATCACAGCATATACCCAATCAAGCCCCATTACGTCACAGTGTGACGGCTGAAAACTATAGTCTTGTGCCTGTTAACCCAGATCTCTGTTATAGAGCTGCTAGCCCACCGTAAAGTCCACGTTTGTGTAAATGGAAAAGCCTTGAGCAGTCTGTGGTTTCCAGAGTGGTGCCCAGCAGGTCTGTGGTTTCCAGTGATAATCTTATCACACATGCGGTTCTCTTTCTCCGACTATACAGTGACTTTACAGAACAAAGTTATCTATTGCTTGTCAGAACATAGTGGGCGTAACCCAACTGCCAAACTGTGTGCCAGGGTAAGTCTGCAAATTTCACAGGTGGAAGAGATCAAACGAGGTCGTAACCCAAAGACCCGGCTACAGGTCCAGCTGGGAGAACCAGATGGAACCTCAGAACCAAGCAGTGACAGCCTAAAGCACTGGCCATACGTCATCCAAATAAAACAGTGATATTACGCATGTGTCCATTAAGACAGACTCTGAGAAACTTCCGCACCTCCCTGGACAGATTATGGTGCTAAAATAGAGGCCCTGAAAGAACAGTGAATCCATCTAGCTTCACAGAAAAAAGGTGAATGCAAAAAAACAACATGCGTGAGAAATATCCAATGTTTGAGTTAACCTTGAATGCAAGCTCAAAAAGACTATCCAGATATACATAAATACATACATACATACATACATACACACTGTGTTTAAAGCAAAAGGCCAAAACTGCTTCCTTAATGTCGGCAAACGGAGGAGTGTGTTTGTGCACGATAGGAAGAGTGGGAAGATACACATCCCCTGATGACATAGATGGCTGAGGTTAACAGGACAACACCTTTAAGCACAACTCCAGGGACTTATCCTGGTCCTCCAATATTGACATCGCAAACAAAGAGTTCGCCGTGTCCCCCTGAGATCCTGGAGAACTTGTACAGAGGCCCCACAAGGTGCCTGAGATATAGGAACATTTTTTGTGATCAGATGACACCAACACAAAGCTTTTTGGCTAAAATTCCAGGCACTGGGTGTCTGTGCAAAAGTAACACAGCCCCTGCCTCAATGCAGAGCATCATGCTGTGGGCATACTTGCCATCAAAAGGGATTAGGCATCTTTTAAAAATGTAAGGAAACATTGATGGAGGAATATGAAAAGGATGTCCTGCGAGAGAATCATTTTCAGTTAACAAACCAAGCTAGACAATGATCCCAGGTGAAAGGCAACTGAGTGGTAACAAATTGGAGTGGATTAAGAACAAAAAGAGAATGTCCCACAGTGGCCCAGATTCTATTGAGGAAATTATTATAGGTATTTGTGGAATTATTTGAAAACTTCAGTGCTCAAGCTTTGTCTAACGAACCTAACCTAAAATCTTCACCAATAGTATGGTTCAGCACCAAACAAAGCCGGCACATACTGGCCAAAACAAGGTGTTTGCTGTTTGACTGGCTGCTTTTGGCAGACAACTGTAGACGTTGATTAGGTACGCAAACAACATGGAATTTGTCATAAAAGCATACATATCCCCACAGTCAACAGGAGAACGTGGCAATTTTCACTTTCAACTGAATATCAAATAACTTCATCTATAACCTCCACATTATGTTTTTAAACCTGCAAGATAGTTGCCAATAACGTATTGTTTTCCGCATTTCTTAACACAACAGCGTTAAACAAACAAAGTAACACAGCACTGTTAGCGTTGAGGTTAAGGCGTACACATCATTGTGGGAAAACATCCAACTGGGAAATAACGAATATCCTGTTTGACAACTTAATTTAATTTGTTTCTAAAAGCACTTAGAGACAACGTTGTTGTAATACCATTGTTATAGAACCATACCGTTGTTGGCTATTTGATTGATTAAATGATTAATGTACAAGGAAAAAAACACATCAGCACTAATATGGACACTGATATTCTGTGTATTTGTTGTGTAACTCTATGCTGTCTTACACGTTTCTGCTTTATCTTGGCCAGGTTGCCGTTCCAAATGAGAATTTGTCCTCAATTAAACTACCTGTTTAAATAAAGGTAAATAAAGGTAAATAAAAATAGGCTATATTTAAATGTGACCAACGTTTGGATGTAGAATATTCATGCCTGTCTGAGTGTGTGTGTGTGTGTGTGTGTGTGTGCGTCTATGAACGGTATGATTTCAATCGCAATAAGAAAGGGTCTATTAACCGTGCTACTGGTAAAAGATGAACTTCAAGAGTCCCCTACTGTTGACCCCAACCTTTGACCCCAACCTTTGACCCTGTACAGGCTGCTTCTGCTCAGCTGGGTCGCATAGTTTTTGTATACCAGGGGGAATTGTCCAAATGGTTACGCAAACTCGTCTATTACGTGGCCTAGGGTGTTTTAGTGGTCACTAAATTTTACACACACATCTGTGGTTGATTATGAAGCTGTATCCCGGTTGGCTGCTTCAGCATGACGGTCAACACCACCACCACATGGTTGACTTGAGGTTATGAAACCCACCACTCTCAATCTGTCAGGTTTGTGCCGGACACAAATGGTTAGTGGTCATTTACGTTTAAACGCGCGTGTGTGTGTTCACTCACCCGGTGATGGTACGCGGCACCGGGAAGCTGAACAGGATGAAGTCCCCGGCATTAGGGGCCAGGCCCCAGAAGAAGTCCTCGCCCAGGTAGGCCCTCTCCAGGGTGTGGCGCTGGTAGGGCTCCAGACTGCTGCTCAGCTCTGCCTGAGGGTTACTGTGGGCCGTGAACAGCACAGCCTTCCCAAAGTCCTTATCCTGGACAAAACACACACATCTGAGTTAAAACCGGCACACCACCCCAACATGAAACCAGAGAGAGAGAGAGACAGAAGGACGAGAGTGATCGATAAAGAGTGATCGATAGAGAGTGATCATTAGAGAGTGATTGATAGAGAGATCATTAGAGAGTGACCGATAGAGAGTGACCGATAGAGAGTGACCGATAGAGAGTGATCGATAGAGAGTGATCGATAGAGAGTGATCGTTTAAAAAGTGTTCACCAGAAAGTGATCAATATAGAATGATGTTATGTTGGAATTCAACACGTTGTTGAAAACCTGCTTGCTATGGTTATGGTTAAGTTTAAGTTTAGAATAAAGTTTTAGGTTATGGTTAGGGTTAGAATAAAGTTTAGGGTTATGGTTAGGGTTGAGATAAGGTTATGGTTAGGTTTAGAATACAATTTAGGATTATGGTTAGTGTTGGGATAAGGTTATGTTTAGGTTTAGAAAAAGTTTAGGGTTAAGGTTGGGAAAAGTTTAGGGTTAGGTATAGAATATTTTTAGGGTAAGGGTTAAACTTGAGGTAAAGATTAGAATGAGGTTTAGGGTCAGAGTTAAGGTTGTGATATGGTTAGGATTATGGTAAGGGTTGGGATAAGGTTAAGATTATGGTTAGGTTGTGATAAGTTTAGGGTTATGTTCAGAATAAGGATTAGTGTGAGGGTTAGGTTCAGAATAAGGATTAGTGTGAGGGTTAGGTTCAGAATAAGGATTAGTGTGAGGGTTAGGTTCAGAATAAGGATTAGTGTGAGGGTTAGGTTCAGAATAAGGATTAGTGTGAGGGTTAGGTTCAGAATAAGGATTAGTGTGAGGGTTAGGTTCAGAATAAGGATTAGGGTTAGGTTCAGAATAAGGATTAGGGTTAGGTTCAGAATAAGGATTAGGGTTAGGTTCAGAATAAGGATTAGGGTTAGGTTCAGAATAAGGATTAGGGTTAGGTTCAGAATAAGGATTAGTGTGAGGGTTAGGTTCAGAATAAGGATTAGTGTGAGGGTTAGGTTCAGAATAAGGATTAGTGTGAGGGTTAGGTTCCGAATAAGGATTAGTGTGAGGGTTAGGTTCGAATAAGGATTAGTGTGAGGGTTAGGTTCAGAATAAGGATTAGTGTGAAGTTTAGGTTCAGAATAAGGATTAGTGTGAGGGTTAGGTTCAGAATAAGGATTAGTGTGAGGGTTAGGTTCAGAATAAGGATTAGTGTGAGGGTTAGGTTCAGAATAAGGATTAGTGTGAGGGTTAGGTTCAGAATAAGGATTGGGGTGAGGGTTAGGTTCAGAATAAGGATTAGTGTGAGGGTTAGGTTCAGAATAAGGATTAGTGTGAGGGTTAGGTTCAGAATAAGGATTAGGGTGAGGGTTAGGTTCAGAATAAGGATTAGTGTGAGGGTTAGGTTCAGAATAAGGATTAGTGTGAGGGTTAGGTTCAGAATAAGGATTAGTGTGAGGGTTAGGTTCAGAATAAGGATTAGTGTGAGGGTTAGGTTCAGAATAAGGATTAGTGTGAGGGTTAGGTTCAGAATAAGGATTAGTGTGAGGGTTAGGTTCAGAATAAGGATTAGTGTGAGGGTTAGGTTCAGAATAAGGATTAGTGTGAGGGTTAGGTTCAGAATAAGGATTAGTGTGAGGGTTAGGTTCAGAATAAGGATTAGTGTGAGGGTTAGGTTCAGAATAAGGATTAGTGTGAGGGTTAGGTTCAGAATAAGGATTAGTGTGAGGGTTAGGTTCAGAATAAGGATTAGTGTGAGGGTTAGGTTCAGAATAAGGATTCAAATGATGTGAACAGAATCATGCAACACAAGATATTACTCTTATGTAAGTTTTATTTTCTCTCCTGTAATGTTAAAAAGCTCTTATTTCTCTCTGTGGTAAATTCCAACAAAAAGGTACTCATTAAGTAATATTAACTGCAACTTAGTAAATTATTTTAAGTTGATGCACGTTGAGTTTCTTAGTTAAGATTGAATTTCTAAGAGAAATAATAAACTGAGAGGTCTTACTTTAAGTTGCTGAAGTTTTCCAGGAAGCGAGGAGTGAAGTCCTACATGTTGAAACAGAGAAGGTTTATATCTCAGTTTCAGGAGGCCTTTCTGTTTCTTGCAGTCTGTCTGAATGGAAAAACAAACAAGATAAAAATACAGCATTTCAATAACATAATAATTGACTGACAAATGTATGGACTTTACATTAGATAATCAATCATTTTATTATCTTCAAATAAACTCAAACTTCAATCAAGTACATAGTTAGCCCTGAGGGACCACTGGTGAACTGGTGTAAGGATTACTGGTGAACTGGTGTAAGGATTACTGGTGAACTGGTGTAAGGATTACTGGTGAACTGGTGTAAGGATTACTGGTGAACTGGTGTAAGGATTACTGGTGAACTGGTGTAAGGATTACTGGTGAACTGGTGTAAGAATTACTGGTGAACTGGTGTAAGGATTACTGGTGAACTGGTGTAAGGATTACTGGTGAACTGGTGTAAGGATTACTGGTGAACTGGTGTAAGGATTACTGGTGAACTGGTGTAAGAATTACTGGTGAACTGGTGTAAGGATTACTGGTGAACTGGTGTAAGGATTACTGGTGAACTGGTGTAAGGATTACTGGTGAACTGGTGTAAGGATTACTGGTGAACTGGTGAACTGGTGTAAGGATTACTGGTGAACTGGTGTAAGGATTACTGGTGAACTGGTGAACTGGTGTAAGGATTACTGGTGAACTGGTGGACCCTATGATTCCCCAGTGGGTCACATAGTGACCAAAATAGAGGTACGTTTTCCGGTACAACAATAACACTGGTTAACCCTTAAAAGGGAACAAGGTAAAGTCGGAGTGGGTGGAGTTGAGCCACTGTGTATTCTAGGTCAACTATACACAATATTGGCCTTGGAAGTTGTGACCAAAGTTTGTATTCAGGTGCCGAGCAAACAGTATTAAATGACAGCAGATAGAATGAAGTTCCTGAAAGCCGATCTGCTAAGGAACCATACCGTTGTCTAGCAACACAAAGACGAGGATAGATCAGGCTGCATTATAATACTGCTTCAAGTGAAGCACCATGGAAGCCAGATAGAAAACAATGACATGTCTTATGTTATCCATTAACCTCAGTCAATATGCTGCTAGAATGAATCCCAACTGGGAGTGTTAACCGGTCATGTGTGGGATGACTAATCCACCTGTTCACATGTGTCGCCTCCTTCAAACGTCTAGTGTTTATCTGACTTGCTTATCTTGTTTTCTGCATATACGCCGGAGGCATAGGAAGACCAGACCAGGAAGTGTGTGACTGGCCGAGAGTGTCAAACCACGCGGGTAAAACGGAAAACAGATTTTCTTCTGCACAACTCACGTCATCTTTTTCGGGGTTGCAAGCCTTCACCCAGAGGATGTGGTCAAGCAGCCAATCAATGGGCTTGTCTCTGTGAAACATCAGGAAGAACTCGGCTATCATTGGTAGATCACGGGCTCGGAACATCTTGCCTGATGGAGACACAGACATACAGAGACAGACACACACACACACAAAGACACACACACACACACACACACACACACACACACACAAAGACATACAGAGACAGACACACAAACACACACACAGACATACAGAGACACACACACACACACACACAAAGACAGAAGCACACATGCACACACATACAGACACACACAAAGACATACAGAAACAGACACACACACACACACAGACATAGAGGCACACACATCACACACAGACATACAAAAACACACACAACACAGACATACAGAGACATACAGAGACAGACACAGACAGACACAGACAGACACAGACAGACACAGACAGACACAGACAGACACAGACAGACACACACACACACATCAACAGACAAAAAAATAACGCTAAATGTCTGAAGACTTTTGGACAAGAATAACCAAAGGAAACTTGTCACCTTAGTATGATGTTAGTGTCTACATTTAACAAATAGACTCTCTCTCTCGCACACACACACATATTTACCGATGAAGCCGAGCTGAGAGAATTCCAGAAACATCCAGTCATCTGAAGCCAGCGATCTGACGTATGTCTTCATGGCCTCTGAATATCCTGGCTTGGCCACAATATCGTCCTCAAGCTTATAGTAAACAGGGAGAAAATATTTAAATTAACTTACTGAAATAAATTCTAATTTAGTTCAGACAGGCACAGACAGGCAGACAGACAGATTGGCAGACAGACAGACAGGCAGGCAGGCAGACAAACAGGCAGACAGGCAGATACCTGTACATAGTAGATTCCTTTGCTCTGGGCGTAGAGCATCAGGAAGCTGTAGTCCAGGTTCTGTTTGGTCCTCCATCTGTAAACAGAAACAGGGACAGTGAGGTGCGGGTGCCTTTGTGATGTGACAAACCTGAGTGGGTTCACTGGTCTTCACCATTACACCAACCATCCGTTTGTGTCGTGCAAAGCTTCGTTTCTCACTTTACTCTCTCCTTGGAGTCTCCGAAGGTTTCCCTGAGTCTACTGAAGTTGGGGTAGAAGTTCTGGGATGGAGACACCACCTCCAACAGGCCTGAGTGGACATCCCTGGGAAAACTACAGCCAAACGCAGAGCATTGGAACACAGTTACACAGTCAGACACAGTCAAATACAGTCAGACACCATCAGACACAGTCAGACACAGTCAGACACAGTCAGACACAGTCAGACACAGTCAGACACAGTCAGACACAGTCAGACACAGTCAGATACAGTCAGATACAGTCAGATACAGTCAGACACCATTAGACACAGTCAGACACGGTCAGACACGGTCAGACACGGTCAGACACAGTAAAAACGACCAAATACTGCATACAAACACTCAAACCACAGATCATACCCAAAACAAAACACCACAAAACAAGGCAAAAAAACTAATCTAAACCATTAAAAGTACAAATTCCAAGCAACCAAAGCTTACTTCTTCTTTATAAGTTCTCCAACACTTTTGACGTATTCAATGTCCATCTGAAATAAAGAAAGAAGGGGAATTCATTTGAAAGGAAGACCTGAGACTAGGAGGTCATATTACCACATGGTTGTGTTTGTTGTGTGCTATAAAATCAACCCACATGAAACCAGAGAGTCTTACAAAAGCTACGTTTTGTCATGACTCAAAGCAACTGGCCAATAACCAAAAGGTTGCTTGATCAAATCCCCCCAAGTCTTTGTGAACCTATGTTGCTCCCTGAGTGTGCCAATCAGGAAAGTGTCTTAAACATCTGCAATTTAATTGAGCTAAGAACTGAAGTTAGATTCTGACTGTAGGATGTGAATAGTAAATTATATTATTGTTCTCTCAATTGACCAGAAGCAATTCAGCACAAGAGACAGTAATTGGAAATGAAACAACGGACTACAAAACTGGTTTCTGCTTGCATGTGTTACATGTGCATGTGGTCGATGACAGTTTTCACTAAACCCCGGAAATAAATCCTCTTGTACTTTTTCATACGATATATTTTAAGAACAAATTAACACAGACTTCCGATACTGAGACAAAGAGAAAGCAATAATACGACCGATCTACTGATGTCACAGGGCTGATCTTGTAAAAGTCTAACGTAATGTTAAGTGAAGAACAATATACAGACAGTCATCTTTCGCACAGACAAATCAGCCCTGGATTACCACAACAGGCTTTCTTGCTAGTCATGCTTCTCACACACCTACAAGCGATGCGATCTAAACACGCTGTCCCCTGAATAGAAAACACAGAAGACACTTATTCAGGGGAAGACATAATAAGGGTGCAGCTGTTTTCGGCCGTTTCGCTAATGATAACAAGTCAAGAACCGGCAGAAACCGGTTTATAACAGACTCCCCTGCACATAAACTAGACAAGACGTGTGAAATAAACAGTAATCCAAAGAATCTCTCTGAAATTGTCTTCGCATGCGACTGAATGCTATGCAAAACACTCATAAGTTGATGGGTCTGTATGCAAATACCTTTCCAAAGGAATATACCAAACAGGCAAGTATTGTGCCAACGGCACACACAAGAAGTATACCTTAGAATCTAGAATGACATACTTCCACCTGTAAAGGGCGTAGTCGCTCACTGGACCGGTTCAACAGGTGTTTCCCATGTCATCACTTTCTGTTATGAAGGCTCACAAGTCTCATCTCATCTCATCTTCAACCGCTTATCCGGGGTCGGGTCGCGGGGGTAGCAGCTCTAGCAGGGGACCCCGAACTTCCCTTTCCCGGGCAACATTAGCCAGCTCTGACTGGGGAATCCCGAGGCGTTCCCAGGCCAGTGTGGAGATATAATCTCTCCACCTAGTCCTGGGTCTTCCCCGAGGTCTCCTCCCAGCTGGACGTGCCTGGAACACCTCTCTAGGGAGGCGCCCAGGTGGCATTCGTACAAGATGCCCGAACCACCTCAACTGGCTCCTTTCTATGCAAAGGAGCAGCGGCTCTACTCCGAGTTCCTCTCGGATGACTGAGCTTCTCACCCTATCCCTAAGGGAGAGGCCAGCCACCTTTCTGAGAAAACCCATTTCGGCCGCTTGTACCCGCGATCTCGTTCTTTCGGTCATGACCCAGCTTTCATGACCATAGGTGAGGGTAGGAACAAAGATTGACCAGTAGATCGAGAGCTTTGCCTTTCGGCTCAGCTCTCTTTTCGTCACAACGGTGCGGTAAAGCGAATGCAACACCGCCCCCGCTGCTCCGATCCTCCGACCAATCTCCCGCTCCATTGTTCCCTCACTCGCGAACAATTTCACCAGCCCGCCGCCTCTCAACTTGGGCAACTCCAGAGAAGAACAGAGTCCAACCCCTATCCAGGAGTAAGGTTCCAGAGCCACGGTTGTGCGTAGAGGTAAGTCCCACCAGATCCATCTGGTATCGCTCCACCTCACGCACAAGTTCTGGCTCCTTCCCCCCCAGCGAGGTGACGTTCCACGTCCCCAAAGCAAGCTTCTGATCCGTCGAGACCCCCCACCTTCACTGCCACCCATATGACAGCGCACCCGACCCCTGCGGTTGTTCCTGTGAGTGGTGGGCCCACAGGATGGAGAGGAGAGAGATGCCACGTATCTCGTTCGGGCTGTGCCCGGCCGGGCTCCGTGGCAAACCCGGCCACCAGACGCTCGCTTTCGAGCCCGCCGTCTGGGCCTGGCTCCAGACGAGGGCCCTGGGCTTCCTCCAGGCAGGGTCTCGCTCCTTTTCCCTCGATCTTTCATGGGGTCTTGGTGAACCATTCTTAGTCTGGCCCCTCGCCTGAGACCACTTTGCCTTGGGAAACCCTACCAGGAGCATGAAGCTCCAGACAACCCAGCCCTCACAAGTGCCTAGTTTTAATTAGTTAATTACTTCTGAACGTTTAGCTTGGCATTTAGCGCACTACGCAAATGTAGTTGTCATCAATCCCTCTGTTTCACCTTTGATAAAAATAGTTTGTTTGGCTCTCAGACCATAAACCCATTAAAGAATTACCAGATCTACAAAACAAAAAAGCCACTTAGTTCAAAATGACTTAACATGGACCCTTCAAGTGATTTACATTTTAAAATGTGTCTAAGACAGTTCAGTGTTCGTCTATATGCCCCGATCAGATTATCGAGCAGGCTACCTCAGCAACGAAGACGATGATGACGGTGTCGTTCCGTTCGGAAGGTGAAAGGTCAAACAGGAGGGAGTGCAGGGTGTTAACCAGGTAGCTCTGCTTCTGACGCTTCACTGTAGGGATCCCCAAAACAAGGGACACTGACACACAGACACACAGACACACACACACACACACACACACACACACACACACACAGAAAACGTAAGGAGTCTTATTGCCCTCAGGTTTCAATTTCCCAAAGCATCTGATAACACTGATAAACCGCTACAATAGAGGGATATACCTGATCACACACCTGGCAGTAAAGTCCAAGAGGCAGGTTGTGTGAGGTGAGATTACAGTACAAACTGACCTCAGTGACTAAGTCATCACAGCCTCACACAAACCTATTTCTTTTCATCAGTGATCAAGTGTTCACCCCACATGGAATGGTGTTGACAAGTAAAACCATGTGGAGGAAGACAAATCAACAACGTTCTGGAGTTTTCCTTTGGGCTTGACTCATTTAAGTCAAAGCCTGTTCTGTTTCTGCAAAACCGGCCCTCAAAGTTCTGCCTTCATATCCGCACAGAGTTACGGGTGTGGTCACAACTGGTTAAAAACAGTAAAAAACGTTTAAAACTCACCCCCAATCCGGCCGTGTCCCAGCACCACGTTAGGAGTCAGGCTGTCTGTTTTGTCCCTCAGATGCGGCAGGTAGAGGTTGGCGTTGGGCAGTCTGGAGGAGAGCAGGCTTCCCTTAATCTGTCCATCTACCCCACCGGAAAGCAAACGCACAGACATCAGTCACAGTCAACTGTGATTGTCCTGTACAGTGATGATTATACCACTGTCCTGTGATTGTCCTCTATAGTGATGATAACACCACTGACCTGTGATTGTCCTGTATAGTGATGATAACACCACTGACCTGTGATGGTCCTCTATAGTGATGATAACACCACTGTCCTGTGATTGTCCTCTAGTGATGATAACACCACTGTCCTGTGATTGTCCTCTATAGTGATGATAACACCACTGACCTGTGATTGTCCTCTATAGTGATGATAACACCACTGTCCTGTGATTGTCCTCTATAGTGATGATAACACCACTGTCCTGTGATTGTCCTCTATAGTGATGATAACACCACTGTCCTGTGATTGTCCTCTATTGTGATGATAACATCACTGTCCTGTGATTGTCCTGTATAGTGATGATAACACCACTGTCCTGTGATTGTCCTGTATAGTGATGATAACACCACTGTCCTGTGATTGTCCTGTATAGTGATGATAACACCACTGACCTGTGATTGTCCTGTATAGTGATGATAACACCACTGTCCTGTGATTGTCCTGTATAGTGATGATAACACCACTGTCCTGTGATTGTCCTGTATAGTGATGATAACACCACTGTCCTGTGATTGTCCTGTATAGTGATGATAACACCACTGTCCTGTGATGGTCCTGTATAGTGATGATAACACCACTGTCCTGTGATGGTCCTGTATAGTGATGATAACACCACTGTCCTGTGATTGTCCTGTATAGTGATGATAACACCACTGTCCTGTGATTGTCCTGTATAGTGATGATAACACCACTGTCCTGTGATGGTCCTGTATAGTGATGATAACACCACTGTCCTGTGATGGTCCTGTATAGTGATGATAACACCACTGTCCTGTGATTGTCCTGTATAGTGATGATAACACCACTGTCCTGTGATTGTCCTGTATAGTGATGATAACACCACTGTCCTGTGATTGTCCTGTATAGTGATGATAACACCACTGTCCTGTGATGGTCCTGTATAGTGATGATAACACCACTGTCCTCTATAGTGATGATAACACCACTGTCCTCTATAGTGATGATAACACCGCTGTCCTCTATAGTGATGATAACACCGCTGTCCTCTATAGTGATGATAACACCGCTGTCCTCTATAGTGATGATAACACCACTGTCCTCTATAGTGATGATAACACCACTGTCCTCTATAGTGATGATAACACCGCTGTCCTCTATAGTGATGATAACACCACTGTCCTCTATAGTGATGATAACACCACTGTCCTCTATAGTGATGATAACACCACTGTCCTCTATAGTGATGATAACACCACTGTCCTCTATAGTGATGATAACACCACTGTCCTCTATAGTGATGATAACACCACTGTCCTCTATAGTGATGATAACACCACTGTCCTGTGATTGTCCTCTATAGTGATGATAACACCACTGTCCTCTATAGTGATGATAACACCACTGTCCTCTATAGTGATGATAACACCACTGTCCTCTATAGTGATGATAACACCACTGTCCTCTATAGTGATGATAACACCGCTGTCCTCTATAGTGATGATAACACTGCTGTCCTCTATAGTGATGATAACACCACTGTCCTCTATAGTGATGATAACACCACTGTCCTCTATAGTGATGATAACACCACTGTCCTCTATAGTGATGATAACACCACTGTCCTCTATAGTGATGATAACACCACTGTCCTCTATAGTGATGATAACACCACTGTCCTCTATAGTGATGATAACACCACTGTCCTCTATAGTGATGATAACACCACTGTCCTCTATAGTGATGATAACACCACTGTCCTCTATAGTGATGATAACACCACTGTCCTCTATAGTGATGATAACACCACTGTCCTCTATAGTGATGATAACACCACTGTCCTGTGATTGTCCTGTATAGTGATGATAACACCACTGTCCTGTGATTGTCCTGTATAGTGATGATAACACCACTGTCCTGTGATTGTCCTGTATAGTGATGATAACACCACTGTCCTGTGATTGTCCTGTATAGTGATGATAACACCACTGTCCTGTGATTGTCCTCTATAGTGATGATAACACCACTGTCCTCTATAGTGATGATAACACCACTGTCCTGTGATTGTCCTGTATAGTGATGATAACACCACTGTCCTGTGATTGTCCTCTATAGTGATGATAACACCACTGTCCTCTATAGTGATGATAACACCACTGTCCTGTGATTGTCCTGTATAGTGATGATAATAGTTATCCTGGCACCTCACCTGTGAAATTCGTGGATATGTTGTTAGCAGCTATCCTGGTGAGGTTCCTCAGGTTCTTCAGAACACTGCTGAGCTCCCTGGACACCAGCTCTCCCTTGACCTCTGCAGCCAACAGGCGCTCGTACAGGTGGATTATTTCAGGGTGTGGGGGATGTGCAGCCTCATCTACACACACACACACACACACACGTTGGACGACCAAACGTGTATATCTATAGTTATGAACAGAAGCATAAACACATACAGAGAGCACGAGCAGTAAAATATCCCGTCCACTGCTGAGACAACCACATTTATACCACACCATTCTGTACAGAGTTAGTCCCATGTTTTAACTACCAGGTAGCAGGTGTAAAGAAAGCCAGGGGTGCGGTGTGAACATTTCATGCCACAGGGGACACACACTGCAGGGGGCAGTTCTTATACATTATTAAGGTGTGTAAAACGAGTGCTATGGTGTAAGTAAGAATGACTTTTAGTGATTATGTTTGATAATAGATAGGTACATGCAGATATATTGTACGTAGGTAGATATAGTTCAAATTGAGTGTTTGTTTGGGGTTTGTAGTTTCAGGTTTATACATTTTTCATACAGGTGCAGCATATGTATCCTACAAATGAACTACATCTACATAACACCCAGCCATTTACAACGGGACACAATTCCATGGAAACAGGATTTTAAGTTCACTACTTTATAGAATATATTATAATATATAGTTTATTTAAAAACATCTTATATTTGCCGACAATATATCAAGACCACTGTCATTATTTAGAACCAAATATGTAATTACCGGTAGAAAAGAGACAACCTTCTAATAAAAGTTGTAACCTTGACAGTGGTGCATTTACCATTTACATAGATGTGTACATCTGGCACCAGTCACATTTTGACATTAAAAAGTTTGTTATAACGCCATAAGCACCTAGGAACCGTAATTAGTAGTAATATCCTCTAAGCCCACAAGACATAATAGAACAGCGTAACTTTTGCCAACTTACCATTTCCATTATAGACTGTGAGCCAGGTTAGAGAGAGAACAATACAAGCCAGAAAACATACAGATTTCACATGAGTGAGCCTCATCTCATCTCTTATGACAGTCGATGGAAATCTGTCGTCGACTTAGATATTAATTAAAATAGCGCCGCAGTTCCAATGAATAAAGTAGTACTGACTACAAAGTTGCTCTTAAGTGAACTCCATTCATGAAACCTCCCGTTCGATGAACGCCAATAAAAACCTTCCTTCTAATCCGCATTGTGCGACTTCCTTATCTTTACGTAACATAGTAAACATACGACGACAATTCTAGGACACCTCGGTGGGGACCTATTGACATCCTGGGAAAGG
This sequence comes from Dallia pectoralis, assembly GCA_029465975.1. NCBI lineage: Eukaryota > Metazoa > Chordata > Actinopteri > Esociformes > Umbridae > Dallia > Dallia pectoralis. The sequence continues at coordinate 27,335,148 of CM055729.1, forward strand.
TGACGCCGGTGAGAGTGCCCTTGTTATCAGCCCCACCTGCTGGCCAATTTGGGAACTGTTGCGTTTTTTTACGTCTGGTTATAACAATGTTTTTAGTTAAACGAAATAAATGAACACATTATTACCAACAACAATCAACAAAACACACGAACACTCAAATAAATCTCAAATGAATTCTAACATGAAGCGGGTTTTACAATTTTAATTCAAAAGGGGTATAAATAATATATCTATGTCAGTTTTATGTAGGCCTATGTATATCCAATTGGCATCAATCAGTCAATCACATTTATTTAATAAAACCCTTTTTACAACAAAGTTGTCACAACGTGCTTTTACAAACACCCAGACTGAACCCGACAGAGCATGCATTAACAAGTTGATACACAGCGGCTAGGAAAAACTAAATGATGTGTCGAATTTAAAAAGAAACCTAGAGAGGAACCAGGCTCTGAAGGATGGACAGTTCTCTTCTGGCTGTGCCGGGTAGACTTACAATAGTTTAATTATTAAATACAGAGAGTCTTATAAAAAAGTCCAGGTCAAATGCATGACAAGTCAGAAAGAGACAACCGGGAGAGTTGAAGCCTGGGCCGCTAGATTAATCTGTCAGGTCTAACCTGCTTGGCAGATATTATCAGCTGGGCATCCAGTTTTTCTTCTTCATTGTATCTGGTGTCAGTCTTTGATTCAGTAAAGAATTCTGCAGAGTGCAGAAAGTGGAAGACTAGAATTTGATCACAAAACAAAGGGATTTTAAATGGCCACATATGTCTGTTACTCAGGCACCAGACAACATACCTGCAACCCCATCATAAAAATGGGTTTATATTGATTTATTTGTATGTGGTGTCTAGAGGAGTAGGTGAAAGGACAATCAGTTAAGAGGCATAGCTATCTATTCAACATTTTATCAATCCCAAATTGACCGTTTCTTGAAAATGTTCTATAATGTGATTGTTTTGAGGTTTTTTTGTGAGAGTTTTGTAATTTAAGTGAGCATAGATAAGAAGTTAATGTGTTCTGAGCTAAAAAAAATACATTTTGAAATCATAAAGGATTTACAGCAGTATAGATTAAGTTTTGTCAACAGATCATGTATTCTCCGTGCAAATCATGAGTCCAGCCACCATGACAGTGTTACTGAACATTCTGGATGCTGTAATCCATCAGCTGGCTCAGAGCACAACTCTGTAGAAAGAAAAAGGGAGGCTAGTGAACGAAGATCTAAAAAACACCTCAACCTCATTCAACGTCATATAGCAGATTATGTTACAACATTTAGGAAAGATCTTAAACACGATCTCTAATTTGAGCCAGTTTGAAAACGCATAGAAACCATCCGGCTGCAACAGGAAGTGTGAATGCTAAGTTATCTTTGGCTAACAGCGTTGGTAACTGTTAGCTTAGCTTGGGTAACAGTTAGCTAAACTTTGGTAATGGTTAGCTTAGTTTAGCTTTACTACACATTCTTTCACTTTCCTTCCAGTAACACAAGTACATTTTCATGAACATATTGCTTTTTTCTGTCTTCTGTAATTTGTAAACACATTAACCACAGTTTTCTGGATACTTCATATAATATGAAAGTAAAAATTTATAAAACATGCTTGACTCATTCATTAACAGTCATTAACAGTGTGTTAACTGATTAACTGAGTAAATCATGACCTGAGACGCCGTTGTAAGAATACTGTGCTGGCTCAGGGTACTGAAGGCATTCTGCTTGCTTCCGGAAATATTTCAAATCTGACTCAGGCGGTGTCTTGTTCTTCCCTGGAAAGTAAAAAAAGAATGACTGTTAAATTCTTAGATGTTACATAGGCTATTGAATGGGCAAATTACTTTTTTATTATTTGTTACGTTTGTGTGTCAGTTCGATGACTGTGTCACTTTTTTGTTACTTGTCATGTTTTGTGTTTTGCGAAAACAAAAACATGGATGTAAATAAAGGGATCTTAATTACAATACCAAATCACACATACCAAAAATATACAGCGATCGGAAATTCACACTTGTCATGGTGGTCGTGAACTGCATAGTGAGACAGTCAGGACAGGTTTGTAGAAGGTATCCGGAGGAAGTCACATTGTTCTCTAAGACATACAAAAATAGATTTTTTTATAGTCACAGGATCTTATGTTCTGACAGAATGTTAAATTAAAGTATACAAGCCAGGCACCAATGAGTGACCCACCTGTGACTAAAAAACGGTTTTTGGAATAGGTCATTTTGAGAGAAGAGTTGAAGCATTTTCCATCCCTGTTAGATAAAGAGTATACTACTGTATATATCATCTTTAAGTTTCATCACATGTCGTTTACAATACAAAAGTTTGGAGACAAAACAGTGAAAGCTCAATCACTTACATCAAATTCCCCTGTTTTAAAAGGATTGTCTCGTTGTGTGAAGTGGGAAGAATTGAATTCCAGGAGCTTTTGGTCATTCTCAGTATCTCATTCAATATTTCATTGTCCGAGAAACCTTCAAGAAAGATCCACTTCCCAAACATCTGTGTGAAATTGCATTGGTTTGTTTTTTTAAAGTTTTTTACTGCCTCCGTTGTTGCACAATTTGTTTACATAGTCCCCAAATGAATAAACTGCATCTGCATATAAACACTCATTATGGATTTGAGCCTATTAAACTAAATGTAAGAGTCAGATGCCTTCAAAAGGTCTAAGTGCCTTGTTTTCAGATTGGTAATTTTCACCTCTAACATACTGTGGTGTGGGTTGAGGCCTTCTCACTAGATTAGCAATATACTTACACTTAGTGCAGTGGTCTTCCAGAGCTAGTAGTTTAACCAGATCTTCACAGTTCTGGGGTTTCTGTGCTGCGGTTCCTACAGAGAACAGAGCCACGAGAGGCACCACGTAGAGAACCAACATGGTGTGTAATCCAGTACGCCATCACAGAGGGATGTTGTAGCAGGAAGCACATGATGTCAGTGAGTTGAAACACTTTCAATTTATACACCGAAATGAGTGTTTCAGGATAATGTTTTTCCCTGAATTATGCAACACTGAAATAACCCAAACCTTCCTCTGGGAACTTGACTCCAACTGAACCCTACAGTCAACTTAAATTTGGCTGAACTCTTTATGCAAATTGTGTCGATGACTTTTCAATCACCTAGCCACTAACAACTGAAGCAAGCCAGTCTAGAGTGTAACGCTTTGTGGATTTTGGAATCTGACCTGAGTCAACAGATTTCTCATATTGCCTAATAAACATATGTGTTGTCTTTGAGGACTATTCTTATGTTAGTATCATCAACATAATTACACCATTCAGTATTTTATCAAGACTATGATTTCGTTAATGTACGTCTGCATTTTCTTTATAGCTCTTATTTCTGTGTCTCTAATGTCTGTCTGGGTTATTGCCCACCAACTGTACACTGAGACCTTTGGTGTCCAGAAGGTTTAAAGTTGTCTCTGATCAGAGCAAAAACAATATGGTCCATAAGAGATCAACCAGACATATGGCCGTACTGTGGTCGTACTGTGGTCGTACTGTGTCCGTACTGTGGTCGTACTGTGGCCGTACTGTGGTCGTACTGTGGTCGTACTGTGGTCGTACTGTGGTCGTACTGTGGTCCGTACTGTGGTCGTACTGTGGTCATACTGTGGTCGTACTGTGGCCGTACTGTGGTCGTACTGTGGTCGTACTGTGGCCGTACTGTGGCCGTACTGTGGTCGTACTGTGGTCGTACTGTGGCCGTACTGTGGTCGTACTGTGGCCGTACTGTGGTCGTACTGTGGTCGTACTGTGGTCGTACTGTGGCCGTACTGTGGTCGTACTGTGGTCGTACTGTGGCCGTACTGTGGTCGTACTGTGGCCGTACTGTGGTCGTACTGTGGTCGTACTGTGGCCGTACTGTGGTCGTACTGTGGCCGTACTGTGGCCGTACTGTGGTCGTACTGTGGTCGTACTGTGGTCGTACTGTGGTCGTACTGTGGTCGTACTGTGTCTACTAGTGGCTGAAAACATGACTCAGCAAGCCTCGTCATGTCTGTAAATATATGCTAGAAAGTTCAGGCATTAAAAGAAAACATTCAAACCCCCAGGGTTGAGACTTTCTCTAACATACATAGTCTTTCTAATCACCTGGTCATGGTGGAATAATTTATCTTTGCCTGCTTGTTTAACAGTTGGTTGCTTTTGTGGTTTTGTAATCAAACCGACAACAGATTTGCTCACCAGCTACAGAATGCAGACACATTTCATTAAATATATTGTCATCATATATTTGCAGTATTAACTGAAATCACCAGTTATTCAACACAAGGGACACATTTTGACAGTGAACTATTACATTTTTGGGGTGAGGAAGAATCACATGAATTTCTGTCTTCAGGGTATATGCCTCAAAGACATGTTGGAGTAAAGACATCTCCCCAGACAGGATATCTATGGGAAGACACATTATTAAAAAAAATTGGTCACAATGTGATTAGTGATTTCTGAATAATGTAGATTTCCCAGTTAGCCATATCCCTGCATTTAATGTACTTGCGGACTGATGGAGACACACCCACATTTCTTGCTCCTTGGTTAATCACGCAGGGACAATCACATGTACATATTAACAGTGAACACTGAAGACGTTAGAGTTGCTATATTTTATTAAGCCAGATAAAATGTTCAGAAATTTGCCAAAACGTCACAATACTGAGTGTGGCAAAGAATATTTACTGATAAGATGCAGACGAACCATGCAGAAATCTTCGGGATTTCTCCGGAATTTCAGAGTGTCATGGCGTGTTGAAATTAGTCTGTTGGGAGAGCATGTGGTCGTTCAACGCTCGACTGGAGCCAGACGTCACACAGTCATCTGGGCAAGAAGTGTCACCAGTAGGACACCACTAAACAGCGTCAGTCTCATGCTGATCTCTGCTGCTCCATTACGACATGTGCAGGGAACCCGCTGGAGACCTCCCTCCGCTGCTCTGTCCTGACCTCGCCTCCGGCCTGCCGTCAGCTCCTTGCCCCTCTCCTCCCACTCGTGACGCTCCTGCCGTCCGGTAGGGGGAGACAGAGAGAGAGAGAGGTCGTCTGGGACACGTGCAGAGGGGTGGGGACAGTCCAGCCAATCAGTGGCTGTGGATCGGGGGTATCCCTCCACGGGGGAGGAGCCAGGGTTGGGGAACTTCCAATAGAATTCTCCTTTGAAGAGGTAGATGGACCCTTCAGAAGTAATATAGAACAGGGATTAATGTACTCTCTCACGTCTGTCCCACCCTCTCTCTCATGTCTGTCCCACCCTCTCTCACGC
>CM055729.1:27340928-27361937 GCA_029465975.1 Dallia pectoralis
CACCCCGTATCCGGCTCCCGAAGACCAACGAAGGGTTTTAATGCCAGTCAAAAGCTTTTCCCTTCACTTTGTTTTATGTCGTTGGTTTCACTTTTGAAGTTTTGGCACCGTTAGCCCCTTTTCCCTTCCCCAAGTCGCAATTTATGTTGTAAAAATAATAATGTAAATAATGTGATTTTAATAACATGTATATAAAAATATATGTGTATGAAAAATGAATGAAAAAGAAATTTAAAAGTTGTATTTTTCAAAAAACCAAAAAAAATAACGACTAAATTAAAAAAAAAGACCTTTGCTTTGGGCTGGCTGGGCTTCTGTCCATTTAGTACACTGTGTAATGAATCGCCAGGGTGTGTGGCAGGTACAGGAACGAGGCAGGAAGCAATGTGAGTTTTACAAAGATAATTGTGCTTTATTAATTAACCTCTACACGGGGCAGAGACCATTACATAAAGACAATGCCCAACACCCCACTAAACCCAAAGCGAAGAACTTAAATACACAGACACTGATTATTGACACGGAACAGGTGAACATGAGAAACAGGTGCCAGTAATCAGTCAATCACTATCAATCATCTCTCTCTCGGTTGGCCAAGGAGAGGTCTCAACTAGGTACCGAGAGAGGGGCTTCAGCGCGCACCACATAATCCCCCTCTCTCATGGCTCCTGGGCGTATAACACAGCTTACCCAACCCTCCCTAGGGAGAAACAAGTCCTTAATACAAAGTGCGGGAGGCCGGACGGGGAGAATGCGGAGCCGAGGACAGACGGACGGAGGCTGGTCAGGAGGCCGTGGAGGCTTGGACGGAGTCAGGAGGCCGTGGGGGAGGCCTGGACCGGGTCAGGAGAGCCGTGGCGTGGTCGGCTAGTCAGGGAAGGCCGTGGAGGCCTGGACAGGTCAGGAGGCCGTGGAGGCTGGGCTGGGTCAGGGAGGCCGTGGAGGCCTGGGCCGGAGTCGAGGCAGGCTCTGGATCAGGCTCTGGCGGACCTGGATCCCGGGTCTGGCGGATCTGGATCCTGGCGGATCTGGATCTGGCGGATCTGGATCAGGCTCAGCGGATCTGGATCAGGCTCTGGCGGATCTGGATCAGGCTCTGGATCTGGAGGATCTGGATCAGGCTCTGGCGGATCTGGATCAGGCTCTGGCGGATCTGGAGGATCTGGATCAGGCTCTGGCGGATCTGGATCAGGCTCTGGCGGATCTGGAGGATCTGGATCAGGCTCTGGCGGATCTGGATCAGGGCGACGTACGGTGGTTCAGGTGGGATCGAGCCCGGCGGAGCGGGTCTGAGGCCGTCCGGCGGGAGCGGGGTCTGAGGCCACCCGGCGGGAGCGGGTCTGAGGCCTGACCCCGGGCGGGAGCGGGTCTGAGGCCCAGCCCGGCGGGGAGCGGGTCTGAGGTCCACCCGGCGGGGAGCGTGTCTGAGGCCCACCGCGGGAGCGTGTCTGAGGCCCACCGGGCGGAGCGTGTCTGAGGCCCACCCGGCGGGAGCGTGTCTGAGGTCTAGCGCCCGGCGGGAGCGTGTCTGAGGTCTGCACCGGCGGGAGCGTGTCTGAGGCTGGGCCCGGCGGGAGCGTGTCTGAGGCCCCCGGGCGTGGAGCGTGTCTGAGGCCCACCCGGCGGGAGCGTGTCTGAGGCCCAGCCCGGGCGGGAGCGTGTCAGGAGGCAGGTCCGGAGGAGACGGGTCTGAGGCAGGTCCGAGGAGACGTGGCCTGGGAGGCCGTGGCCGGAGGACACGGCCCAGAGGCCGTGCCGGAGGACACGGCCCAGAGGCCGGCCGAAGACACGGTTCAGGAGGCCGCGCCGGAAGACACGGGTTCAGGGAGGGGCCGCGGCCGAGGACACGGCCTGTGTGGCCGCAGGCCGGGGACACGGGTTCAGGTGGCCGGGAACCGCTTTTGCTCCGGCAACAGTCCTTGGCCCGGCAACAGTCCTTGGCCCGGAACTGGCTCGCCAGGATGACGGCCTCGGCATTGGACGGGCTCGAAACAGGACGGGGCTCGAGGACAGGACGGGGGACTGACTGGAGTCAGGCAGGGGGACAGGAGAGCTCTGGGGCTGGCGTGAGCTCTGGGGCTGCGTGAGTTCTGGAGCTGGAGTGAGCTCTGGAGCTGGAGTGAGCTCTGAGCCGGGACAGCCACTGGGACAGACTCTGGGACGGACACGGACTGGGACAGACACGTGGACTGGGACAGACACGGGGACTGGGGACAGACACGGGACTGGGACAGACACGTGGGACTGGGACAGACACGGGACTGGGACAGACACGGGGACTGGGACAGACACGGGGACTGGGACAGACACGGGACTGGGACAGACACGGGGACTGGGACAGAGACGGGACTGGGACAGACACGGGGACAGAGACGGGGCAGGGTCAGAGACGGGGACAGGGTCAGAGACGGGGACAGGTCAGAGACGGGGACAGGGTCAGAGACGGGGACAGGGTCAGAGACGGGACAGGGTCAGAGACGGGGACAGGGTCAGAGACGGGACAGACGTGCACTCAGTGGGGACAGACGTGCACTCAGGACAGACGTGCACTCAGGGACAGACGTGCACTCAGGGACAGACGTGCACTCAGGGGACAGACGTGCACTCAGGGACAGACGTGCACTCAGGACAGACGTGCACCAGGGACAGACGTGCACTCAGGGGACAGACGTGCACTCAGGGACAGACGTGCACTCAGGGACAGACGTGCACTCAGGGACAGACGTGCACTCAGGGACAGACGTGCACTCAGGGACAGACGTGCACTCAGGGACAGACGTGCACTCAGGGACAGACGTGCACTCAGGGACAGGTTCTGGGACTACAACAGGTACCGGGGCTAGAACGGGTACAGGGCTAGAACAGGTACTGGGGCTAGAACGGGTACAGGGGGCTGGGGAACGGGTACAGGGGTTAGGACAGGTACTGGGGCTAGAACGGTACAGGGGCTAGAACGGGTACAGGGGCTAGGACAGGGATTAAGACACGCTCAGGAACTGAAGGCTGCATAAGGGATTGAGCTGACCAACGGGCCATGGGCTACGGGACATGGAGACCCAGGCTCAGGGTTGTCCGACAGTCTGGCCTCGGAAAAACTGTGAGGCCCAGCTCGGGCGGGACAGGAGATAGCCTGGTCTGGAATACTGCAGAGAGTAGGATTCCGGTAGGACGGGTAGACCATCCTTATCAATATAACCCCGAGCAGATAAAAAAAGTTCTGAACAATGTCATCTGAGGATGGTTCCTCTGTCTTAACGGGGAGGGTGGATGGGAGCGTTTATACGGCAGTCTGTAAAAATGAGCCGGTAGACAGACCTGATTCTTTGGGAGGTTGAGGATGGAGTGAAGATTCGTGACCGAGAGTCTGACTGGGTAAACTGGAAAGCCTCATACGTCTCCACCACCTCCAAGTAGAACAACTCTGCAGGGTCTTCGAAGTCATCGTCCTCCTCATAATAGTCCTCGTACTCCTCGTCAGCGGTTAGCTCCGCATTATCTTCTACCTCGGAAGAAATCCGCCCGGACCCAGCCTACTGGGGCGGGAGCGGATGGTCGGGGAGGCAGGGGTGGTCCGCGACGTATCGCGCACCGGCGAAATTGTTCAGCTGGTCTGGAGCGGGGTTTCTCTTCCAGGAGAAAACCCCAAAGATCTCTCCGCTGCTTCCTCTTAATTCGGTTGGGCATTCTGTAATGAATCGCGGGGTGTGTAGCAGGTACAGGAACGGGCAGGAAGCAATCGCGGAGTTTTACAAAAGATAATTGTGCTTTTATTAATTAACCTCTACACGGAGACGAGACCATTACATAAAGACAATGCCCAACACCCACAAACCCAAAACGAAGAACTTAAATACACAGACACTGATTATTGACACGGAACAGGTGAACATGAGAAACAGGTGCCAGTAATCAGTCCAATCACCTATCAATCATCTCCCTCTCTCGGTTGACGGAGAGGTCTCAACTAGAGTACCGAGAGAGGGAGAGCTTCAACAACCCTTACACTGTACTAATACAAGCCTCTCTGACCCATATGTCCGCCATGATGGATTTAACTGTACTATATATATATATATTAAGTTAATGTACATATTAACTTAATATATATTAATCCATTAATAATCAATTTATATATGTTAATACATTAAATAATTGTAATTTTGACTGATGGTCTTCCAGACCTAACAGGATTCAAGATGGCATCACTCTAGTACCTTAGAAAGTTTTCACTTTGATTAGTGAAAATTACAGAGCATGCTAGCTGTTGTTTGTGAAGCGTTCCAGTCATTTTGACAAATAGTAAGGTTATCATTATTAGCATGATTGCTATAGTTGAAGTGAAGCGTTCCAGTCATTTACATTTAAGTCACTTGTTGGCTATGGTTAGCTTCATTAGCATGATTGCTCTCGTGACCCAGAATGCATTGCGGCACACGAATAGCTTAGCCTACTAGACATATACTAGACATATTCACTTCATTGTCACACTTTTCCACAACCTGACAGGTTTCCTTGCATTTGTTCTCTAATTGATGCCATTTCAACACGGATAGACCATGAAAGACCAATATTTTTTCACATGCTTCCTTTCTCATCCCTTTGCTTCCCAATAAGAGGACTTCGCCCCATTGTTGCTTGCAACTATATTTAGGGTTCCTCCATCAGGAGGAAACCTATTGTTATTGTTAGTATTATTATTATTATACTTATCTCCTAAATGGTTGAATAACAACGGTTGCCCACGGATAACTTTTTCTAGAAATTTGCACATTGATAAAACAGGTGTCGAGTAACTCACACAACTCTAATGACCTACATACACCCATAGGTGGCGCTATAAATCACGGCCAAAGTCTACGGGCTAGGGTCCGCCACACCGTTTGTCCGATATGGCTGAAACTTGGTGTCTATGCCTTAAATGACCTGATTAACAAAAAAGCCTCTTGGACCCATAAAGTCCGCCATAATGTTTTTTTCTTTACAGTCCAAATTTGGGACAATGTACAAACGCTACTCCTCTTGAACCGCTGCTCTGATTCACTTGGCTGTTGGCTTGACATGTGTAGAATTACTGTCATTCAATTTGATATTTAAGAAAATGGAATTGAATACAAAATGGCGGAAAGGGGCGTGTCTATGTACATTTTCATATATTTCTTAATTTCTGTGTGTTCGGGATCAGCCCCGCTGCCCAATATGTTAAAAATGGATGCCCTTTGGCATACTTGCCTTACTATTCATGATGAACAAAAAAGCCTCTTGGACGCATAAGGTTTGCAATGATTGAATGTGTTGTACAGTCCAGATTTGGAAAACCTTCACAATTGTTTTCTCTTGAACCGCTGCTCCAAACGACTTGACCTGATCTTGCTTTAGTCATGTGTGGAAGTAATGTCTTTCATTGTTAAATTTAGCAAAAAACAATATAATACATATTGAGGTGCGTGCTTATGTAACTTTCTATATTGCCATCACCTCTTTGTGTCAGAGAACAGCCCCCGCTGCCCCATATGTCCAAAATGGATGCATATTGTTGTACATGACTTGTTTCTCATGGTGAACAAAAAAGCCTCAAGGACCATGAGGTTTGCCATGTTGGATTGTCTTGTACAGTGATATTTAGGGAAAATCTTTATGAATTGTTTTCTCTTGTATTGCTGCTCCCAATGACTTCAAACTTGCGTTTATATGTCTGGAATTCAGGTGTTATGATGTTACATTTAGCACAAAGCAATAGAATGATTAATGGCTGAATAGGGCGTAGTTATTTAAAATTTCACACTGATCAAATGTTTTTGTGTTATGACACATTTATTTTACACATGCGCCACTAGGGGCACGCAGCGTCTGCATGCCTGTGATATCCTAGGACGTCGACTCATTATTTTTGAGGAGATCGTGGTATTTTGAGGAGATCTTTATATTGAATATGTATAGTTTAGTTACCAAATGTTCTGCCGATAAACTTTATTATATATTGTGCTGTACTCTAGATGTTGTAATGAATACTGCCAGAGTCAGATAATAGGATCCAATCGCGATGTATTTTTGGAACAATGATCAAGGAAAAGACAATAGGAGAGTCAGGCAGGCGTGGGTCAGCAACGAGGAATCAGAGGCCGGGAAGGTACCAGAGGAGCAGGCGAGAGCGGGAGTCGGAGGTGGCAAACACAGGAGTCGTCAACGGGGATCACTAGAAGGCACAGGACAGGATTAGGCAGAGACGTAAAGACAAGGACAAACTAGGATCTGGTACACGGAATATCTTCGGTAGTCTTTTTCTTATTTAGCGCTCAGTAGATCGGCAAACGAACAATACCTCACACTGGACGCGAGTCAGAGTGTTCCTTTTAACTCCTGTTTGATTACTCACAGGTGTGTCAGAACTCGGGTGAAGCAGATCGGGTCTGATTACTCCTCTCCTGGAGAATGACGAAGTGTCAGACCCGGCATAGAGGACAAACCTCTCCTCCTCACAGATGTCATGGAAATATGTTTTTTACTTTTACCCACGGACTGAAAACGAAAACAACACAGGATAACACACTAAATTCACTAGTTCCCTGTGACCCCCGTGGTGCTGTGATTTTTTCAATGTCAGACAAGGAGATGGTCAGGCAGTGTGGCATCCTCCGCTACTAGAGAAACTTATAGACAGTGGCTATTTGCAAAGAGGTGATGGCATTATGGCTGATTAGGGCTTTTTAATCGAGGAAAGATGCAGGCACTTGGACTGAAGTTAAACCTGCCACCGTTTTCAAGGCCTTAGAGGCAAATGCCAGCTGGGGATGTGCTGGTGACAAGCGCATTGCAAAGCACAGGGTGCATGTAGAGAGGGCCATCGCTAAAATAAAAAAGTTCAGGATAGTGTCAGGCGAAATTCCTATTACACGGTTAGGATTATAAATCACATCTAGTATGTGGTGAGCATGCTTTCAAACTTCCAGCCACACATACTAAAATAAGAGTCAGTCAGTGACAGTAGCAGCAAAGCATGAAAACAAAGTATTGCTACATCATATATTACAAATGTTTTAACTGTTATATTTACTGCATTTTGTAAGCCTGAAATAGTAAAGTCCTATAAACAGATTTCTGGATACTATGTGGTTCAATTCTAGTTTAATGTTTTTTGTCTGTGTATAATATGTCAGGCCAATGATTATTATTTTTTTTACATTGTAAAACCATTTAAAATTGTAACTTCATGACTTTACTGAAATCCCAATAAACCTGTGAGGGAAAATCTTTTCTACAACAGTAAGTAATGCTACAATAGATTCTGACTGGTTTGTTTACATCTTTGATTGTTCATCTTACCTGGTGGCTTAAGACCAAAACCCAATGAAGAGGAAGGTTTTAAGAAGTTTTTGAAGATTGGTAGAGTCCGATGATCGGATCTCAGAGTAGAGTTGTTCCACCATTGCGGGGCAAGCACGGAGAACAATTTAGGCTGAGCAGATCGGGAGCTGTCCTCCCGTAGGGATGGCACTGCCAAGAGGCCTGGTGGCAGAACGAAGTGCTTGCGTGGGTGTGTTCGGGCTTGATTAGTGACTGGATGTAGGAGGGGCGGTTCCTCTTACTGCCCCATAGGCTAGCAACATGGTTTTGTAGTGGATGCGTGCTTCGACCGGGAGCCAGTGTAGTGTGCAGAACAGCTGAGTGACGTGGGAGAACTTTGGTAGATTGAAGATCAGGCGGGCTGCTGCATTTTGAATGAGTTGCAGGAGTTTGATGGCGCACACTGGGAGACCAGCCAGAAGGAGTTGCAGTAGTCGAGACGGGAGATGATAAGTGCCTGGATCAGCACTTGTGTGGCTTCCTGCGTAAGATACGGCCTTACTTTCCAAATGTTATAGAGCATGTACCTGCAAGACCGGGACACCCGCTTGATGTGCAGAAAATGTGAGGAGTTTTCAAGGGTCACGCCAAGGTTTTTCCCACATTTGGTAGCGGGGACTGTGATGTTGTCCACCGTAATGGACAGATTCTGGATTGGGCAGGCTCTTCATTAGAAGAAAGAGCAGTTCAGTTTTACATAGGTTGAGTTTCAGATGGTGTGCAGACATCCAGGCCGAGATGTCAGTCAGACATGCAGAGATACGGGATGCTACCTGGGTGTCAGACTGTGGGAATGAGAAAATAGTTGTGTATCATCTGCATAGCAGTGATAGGAGAGGCCATGCGAGGATATGACAGAGCCAAGAGACCGGGTGTATAAGGAGAAAAGGAGAGGGCCTAGGACCGATCCTTGGGGGACCCCGGTGACAAGGGGCTGCATGTTCGACGGTGAGCCTCGCCACACCACCTGGTAAAAATGGTCCGACAAGTAGGAGGAAAAACCAGGAATGCACCGCACCTGAGATTCCCAGGTCAGAGAGGGTGGAGAGCAGGATCTGATGGTTGACTGTGTCGAAGGCAGCAGATAGGTCTAGTAGAATGAGAACAGAGGAGAGAGAGTTGGGTTGGGCCTTGCGTAGGGCTTCAGTTACACAGAGCAGCGCTGTTTCAGTTGAGTGGCCCGTCTTGAATCCTGACTGGTTAGGGTCCAGGAGATTGTTCTGCAGGTAGGAGGACAGTTGGTCAGCTACGACGCGTTCAAGCGTTTTGGAAAGGAAGGACAAGAGGGACACGGGTCTGTAGTTGTTGACATCCGACGGGTCGAGACGGTTTCTTGAGGAGCGGAGTCACTCTGGCCATCTTGAAGTCGGCTGGGACACATCCTGAGCTTAGAGAAGTGTTTATTAGAGATGTGAGATATGGAAGAAGGTCCGTGGAGATGGACTGGAGGAGGTGGAAAGGGATAGGGTCAAGCGAGCATGTTGTCGGACGGCTGGATTGGACCAGTTGCAGGGTGTCTTCAGGACAAGAAAGAAGGAACTCAGACCAGGGACAGAGTCAGTGTGAGGGGAAATAGCGATTTCTGGCGGATGGGTGAATGATGCTGGAATGTTGTCCACTTTCTGTTGAAAGTGGGTAAGAAAGTTGTCAGCTGAAAGGGACGATGACGGAGGAGGAGGGGTGAGGAGTGCGGAGAAGGTGGAGAAAGAGCTTTTTGGGTTAGATGCGGAGTCCTGGAATTTCCGGTGATAGAAAGCAGCTTTAGGGGTGGTCAGATTAGAGTTGAAGGCGGTGAGGAGGGACTGGAGGGAAGCCAAGTTGCTTTGAATTTTGGTGGATCTCCATTACCGCTCGGCTGCACGGTAGGTTCTCTCCTGTGACTACTTAGGGTTTCATTTAGCCACGGTACAGGTGGTGCGGCTCGGGCTGGCCGGGAGAAAGAAGGCAGAGCGAGTCATAGGATGTAGATAGCGATGCTAGAAGGGTGGAAGAGGCAGATTCCGTAGACAGGAGGGAGAAGGGTTCGGGAGACGGGAGGGATGAAAGAACAGAAGCGGCAAGAGCAGATGGGGAGAGGATCGAGTGTTCGTGCGACCCACCACCAGGCTGGGAGTTGATGATGCACGAGAAGAGAGGGAGAGGGAAAATGAGACTAGGAAGTGGTCCGATAGCAGTAGGGGTGTGGTCTTAAAGTTGGTCAGCGGGCAGCATCTGTTGAAGACAAGGTCAAACACATTGCCTGCGATGTGAGTCGCCGTTGACTGGGTGAGGCAGAGGCCAAATGACGAGAGGAGAGGTAGGACGGATGAGCCTAAGAAGGTGTTGAATGTGGTCGTTGGCAGGTTGAAGACACCTAGCAGGATGAGCGGTGTGTCGTCATCGGAAATTCGCTAATCAGGGTGTCGAGCTCTTCGAGAAAGACCCGGGGCTCCAGGTGGACGGTAGAGGACAATTATATTAATATTGAATGGAAACGTCACGCGGACAGCATGAAATTCGAACGAGGAAGGGGAAAGGTGAGGGAGGGGAAGGGAGAGAGTCTCCATTTAGCAGAAATGAGAAGCCCTGTTCTGCCTCCACGATGACCGGAAGTTCTAGGACTGTGGAAAAACACATGTCTGGATGACGAAAGGGCAGCCAAGGAAGCAGTGTTTTCGGGGTAATCCACGTCTCAAGTCAGGGCCAGAAAGTCAAGGTTTTGGAGGATAGCGTAAGCCGAAGATGAATTTGTTCTTGTTGACAGCCGATCGACGGCATATACATTTCAGAATCAGAAAAGTGTTTAATCGCCATTGAATGTGTGAACATACAAGGAATTTACTGTGGCAGGAAGGTGCTTACATACAACATATGAATAAACAATATAAATTATACTAAAGGGCTGATGGGGTAGGATAGTAATGTACAAAAATGTAAAAACAAGATACCGAAAAACAACAGTGCAATAGAGCAAATATTTTAGAGGTGATTAGTAGACAAGTGGGATGAGGATTTTTTTTTCTTTTGTAAAGAATATGAAGTGTAGTACTTACTATGGATGTATTGTAGCACACAAGCCTGTCTTGCTTACCTTCCTCAAATAACTCCACAGAACTCAGCAGAGCCGTCTTTGTTTTGGAGACAGCCTTTGTTACAGGAGACAAGATGCCGCTACAAGCTGCCGCTCTATGACCACTTGGACCTAAGTATTGTACCCAATTACACCCTAATTGGAGGTAACCTAGGGAGAAGACCACACCCCCAGGAGGCAGCAAATTGCCAGTGCTAGCTCAAAACAAAAGGCAGGAAGTTGCTGCAACACCCTGCCTAACTGTGCTAATTAGGAGCCTATAGTCCAGTGATGGACAGAAACCTAGCCTATTGTTTGGTGATAGGGCTGAAACTAGCAGATTTCTACACACTAGCAAAACCAGTACAGACTTCTACACTCTAGTAAATACCAATACAGACACCACAAGACAGTTTTACTTACAGCTGATCTGAGAATGCAGGTTTAGCCAACAAGGAAATGGAAGTAGACCATGTACTTCTGTCCCTAACTCCTTCCTATATCAATGCATGCTGTTGAGTATTATCATGTGACAGTACGCAGAAAAATGTTCAGAAAAGTGTTATGGTACATAATGGTGTTAATGTAGAATGGGCGTACTAATTATGAACCCTAACCCTAAATTATTATCTGTCATGCACCTTTTTCATCAACAATGGAAATAAAACATTCTGATTCTCAAAACGGCTATTCTCAAAACAACAGAGAAATGTTAGTTAGCTTTGAATGGCTTTGACGCACATGTAGGTTTAACACTAGAAGCGCCAGAGCTGTTTTCACTCCTTTAATCGCCAGAGCCCGCGCCCGCTGGCGTCATTATGGGCGTCAAGGTGGCCTAGTGGTTAGGACTAGGGCTTGGGTCTGGAAGGTCCTGGTTCTAATCCCCCACCACCAAGGTGAACACCGCGTCATTCTGTTGAGCAAGACAGTTAACCCTAAAATTCTCCCCAGGCGCCGTTACGTGGAAGTCAAATCAGGTAACTGAGTTGGGTAAAATGCAGAGAACTCATTTCAGTTCAAGGCAACTGACAATATTGGTCTATTCTATTAACATACGAATCATCCCAATTAGCACATACATTCTCATCCGCAGCTTCACCATCCATTCACTGAGTAACCTGCCATCCATCAACAGCATCAGATCATCTACTGTGTTATCATCCTGAATTAGATGAATTATGAAGTAAAACATTTTACTAAAATAGTAAGTATGTATTAATTGTCTTAAGTAACCATACAATACAAAATTAAAACCATGATTTTAAAATGCACAGGCTATGACATTTACATTTCTAAAGATCGAATAAATGAAAATCCATCAATCTGTATGTCCTATTGTGATGTAGTAAATGCTGAAACATTTTAGATCACAAGCGATATATGTTATATATATCCAGTTTCATATAGATCAGATTAAACGAGTCCCGTTTCATATAGATCGGACCCAACGAGTTCAGTTTCATGCTCTTTCTGCCGTATGCGTCCCGGACTTATGTATGTCCCACGTCCTTCTCTGTGTGCATGAAACTCTGTGAGTAACTTTATTTATCGCTCATTTGTAGTAAGCCTAATAATTATGGTTTATATTCGTTTAATTTCGATACAAAACGATATTTTGTTGAAGTCTTTTGTAGGCTATATGAATACACTGAGGTTTATTCGTATAGCCTACTTAATTATTGAGTGCAATAGGCGCATGACACATGGAACTAATAAATAATTACAAATTAAATGAATGGGCTGTATACTTTGATGTAATTAGATTAATTCGTTCTGTTTATTTAGTGAAACATATTTCTTTATAAACTTACCTCTTTTTTTCTAGTTTATTCAAATTCAACCAAGCCAATCAATCTTTTGTGTGCGTGTATCTCGACGGTCTATTGTCTGCGTATGGCCCATTCAACCATTGACGTCATAAGCCCAGTGAGGTGTGATCGGTATCTGGGTTCCTAATTAGCCCCTCTTGGGTACCAACGCCCAGCGGCGTGGGCTTTTGGCGACAGGAGAGCAGTTTAGGTATCAGAAAACATGTAAATAGTAGCTTTATATATATTTTATTTATTTTATATATATATATATATATAGTGTTTGGTTTTGTGATTTTGCAATTCTGAAAACGGGACAAGGTAAAATGCATGTATTTAGGAAAAGTCAAGGAAGGATGAGACTGTAGCTTTTCAACATTATATATTTATTTCAATTACTAACTGCAACACCCGCGGGCGTGGGCTGTTGGCGCTTCTAGTGTTAATGGCTCTGATAATGCTTGCAATGTAAATTTTTTTATACATGCATTACATTCGTTATCATGCAGATGTTTATATACAATGACGTTTTCATTATCATTGATCTTGTCATAGATCATCTTATTCGTGAGTCCACTCCAGTCTATCTGCATGTGTTGGTATTTGGACGAGAAATCTCCGTAAATTAATTTATAATATGATACATTCGATTTGCCCTTGCTTTGAGTTTTCCCCATAAGTGCAAGGGTCCCACCCAGGAGTTTTTCCTAATTCGACTGCTCCTAAACCTCCGTTGCTTCTACTTTTAAAAAGCAGTTCTCGTTTAGCCCATATGAATGTAACACAGATCTTGCTCAGTCGTTTTATGCAGCTTTCTTTAGGAGGAGACAAGATAAATGATTTAACAATGTTTATTCGGCTTTTGTACGTAGTGGACTTTCCAGACCATTTGGCAATTTCTCCTTTAACTTTTATTTCTTTCTTATTCCAATTAACGTCACTACAATTGGAATTGCAAACCCAAATTCCTAATATTTTAATTTCGTCCTTTACGTGTATATTTATTGCAGTTTTATTGTCATTTGAGCCTATCCAAACTCCTTCTGTTTTATCTTGGTTTAATATTGCTCCTGATATTTCCTCATATGTGTAATGAACTGCCTCTAGCCCCTCTATGCCAGAGTCGACACGCCCCCTGCCAGCGAGGAGAGGGAGCTAATTATGGACATTCTTTGCACCTGTGGTTTGTTCTCACCTGTTTTGTGTTTGGTACGTTATTGTCTGTATATAGTGTGTCTGTTGGTGTCGGGGCATTGTTTTAGGTATGTTTCTACATTGCTCGTTCTGTTAATACGTTTATGTTTGCTGGTTCGTTGTTTCATGGATGTATTATGTTTACTGTTGGGATGTAAGTGTTCAGTGCCCTGTTGTTTGTTCTCTGTATGTTAGTTTGTTCTTGTTCTAGGTAATGGTAGGTCTTGTTCTATGTTATCAGTTTGTTCATGGTCTTGGTATGCCCGTTTGTTTACACTCGTTAGTTTATGTTTCTTGTGTTTAAGTTTCTGTTCCAGTGCCTGTCTTGCCCGTGAAGGAATAAAAACCCATTATAAAGCATTCTCTGCGATTGTGTCTGGTATCTGTCATCTGCCAAAGGCAGACTGTTACAATATGATGTAAACAGCTCATTTCCCTATCCAAATTCGGTTTGGTTATTAATTACATAAGCATAAGCTAGTGTGCTCACATGTTGTCATGTTGCTCACATGTTGTCCGCTTCTTGTCATAATTCCTTGTATCTGATTGTCCTCTTTAATCTTTTTAAGTAAGGGACTAATTGCCAGTATATAAAGTGCAGCGCTAAGTGGGCATCCCTGCTTCACTCCTCTTTGAATTTCAAAGGGGTCTGTCAGGAGACTGTTCACTTTAACCTGCACTGTAGATTGTGCATACAGAACTTTGATCATATTTATGAAGCCAATTGGGAAACCATAGCTACGCATTACTTCCCACAGATAATCTCGTGACAGGTAGTCAAAAGCTTTTTTTCTGGTCGAACCCTAGAATGTAGCAGTTTAGTTCCGCACTCCGCAAACCATTTCTCTCAGTACGCACAGATTATCCCACATTGACCGATCTTTAATTGCACACGTTTATTCCTTTTCAATTATCGTATCTAGAACATTATTTAATATGTTCAAGATCTTATAGTCAGTGTTTATTAATGTTAGATGCCTGTAGTTATCTAGGATACTTTTATATAGCATAGTGATTATGCCATGATAAAATGGTTTGCCCAATTTTCCATCTTGGATCCCTTCGTTCAATGACAATGTGAGCAAATCGATTACTTCTGGGATCAATAGTTTATAAAATACAGCTGTAAGGCCATCTGGGCAAGGAGACTTGTCTTCATTTAATTGTTTTATGGCGGTTATGACTTCTTCCTTAATATCTCCTAGTAGTGGAAGAAAATTGCTTTCGTCTAGAGTCTGTATGTCTTTCAGGAAAGATTTCATCTTGATAGTATCGATGTTCACTTCCTTGTACATTTTGGTACAGACTTCTTTCACTAGTTGCCTTTTATCTTCTTCCCAGACACTAGTTCACCTTTACATGCACGGGTATACCTCTTCCCGTCATGTCAATCTGTCGCGCTTGTCGACTATTACTCCATCTATAAGGTTGATTAGTCTTGTGTAACTTAAAAGGGCTTTTTCTGCGTTATGGTTTGTTTCTGCCTTTTTAGACATATAGTAATTTTTGCTCTGAGTGGGCTGACTGTGAAAGCACTGAGAGACACTGGGTCAAGGTCTGTGATTATATAATCTACAGTGCTACTACCAAGAGGTGAGCTGTATGTATAGAGACACTGGGTCAAGGTCTGTGATTATATAATCTACAGTACTACTACCAAGAGGTGAGCTGTATGTATAGAGACACTGGGTCAAGGTCTGTGATTATATAATCTACAGTACTACTACCAAGAGGTGAGCTGTATGTATAGAGACACTGGGTCAAGGTCTGTGATTATATAATCTACAGTACTACTACCAAGAGGTGAGCTGTATGTATAGAGACACTGGGTCAAGGTCTGTGATTATATAATCTATAGACCCAGCGTTCGACAGAGTTGCAGTAGTTCTTTCCCATTTTAGTTTTTTTTTTAATCAAAGTTCTTCCTAGAAGGGTATGAGGGGAGGGAATGCTGATATTTGTATCCATGTGTTTATCTCCTGTGTGTCTAAGGTGTCTGGATCTTCTCCGGTTCTAGCATTAAGATCCCCAGTGATTACTACATTTCCTTGGGCTTGATAGTTACTGATCTCTTCTTCTAAGATAGAGAAGCTTTCGTCGTTGTAGTAAGGTGATTCTGAAGGTGGGATATAGGCAGCAAATAAGAATATATTTTTATCAGTGAAGGTAGCCTCTTTGATTTTCAGCCAAATAAAGAATTCTTCTGTTTTGAACCAGATCAGCATTCCTCCTGCCACGGTTGACTCCTTTTAATTTAGTAGATGGGACAATAATTAGGTTTACTATTTGACGTAGTACATCTTGTAGTTGCTGGGATGTGTGGTTTGAGGTTGAGGTCTGTACTCACAGTTTCTGCGTATGTCCGTCTGTCTGTTTGTCATCCTTGTTGGATTGAGGGGGGTAGGAGTGTCTTAGGTTTGACTGGGTGAGGTTCATATCTACAGTTGGTTGGAGCGGGATTTAATTGAGGTGGGTGTGTGAGGTTGTGAGGTTAGAGATCTTCCTCCCTCAGCTGGGGGCTTTGGCTCTGAATCTCATGTGGTGTCTAGTTGGTCTTGGGGATGTAGGAGTTCTTCCATTGCTCTTGTGAGATATAGTGGTCTGGCGTCCCAAGGCTACATATTTCAATGTTTTTGCGAAACTGGGAATTACTTCTTTGTAGAGATGGACATGGTCATAGAGGCAGTCCAGTTTAAGGGTGGGATGATGGGCCAGGTGGACATTTGGTTTCAGGGCACAATCTCTGGAAAGGCTGGTGTTGATTTGTTGGATAGTGGCTGGGTGGATGTCGGTCCTCGGTAGAAGGGTTGATACCACTATTTTAGTGTTTGGGAAAGTGGAGGTGGCCTTTTCTATTGCCTTGTTTAGTGATGTGGCCACTCTTTCTTTTAGCGCATGTAGCTCGTTGGTCCCAGTGTGGATTATGATGTGGCTTGGTGATCCTAGCTGGGTTTTATTGAGGAGCTCCATTGCACTTTGAGTTGTAGGGCACCACATCTTTCACATTTTTTGCAGAGGGAAAAGGTTTTCTTCCGAATAAATTTTCCGTTTAAGTCCATCAGTAGGATGATGTCAGTTTGCTTGTTCTCTGGTCTTGATGGAGATGAGTGGAGGTTGGTAGATGTTGGGGCTGCTGTGGGGGGTGGATGGGTTAGAGGGATGGTTGCTGGTTGTTGGAGTTGGTGTGGGGAGGGGCTGTGAGGTGGGATGATGTGAAGTGGTGTGGTGGTGGGAGGAGCTGTGGTGGAAGATGTTGGTTGAGTAACACTTATCTGGTTGGTTGAGGTGGGTTCCTCATGGTGGAAAGGATTTCTCCTAGACTGGATTTTTCTAGTTTTCTCTCCTTTATTAATTTGAAGTCCACTTAGAATTGACTCAGGCTGCCCTGTACTAGAATTGTTCCATTTATGTTGATAGTTGTTACAACACTGTCTGTGTCTTCTGTATTATTAATTTAGATTTTCCATCCATTACATATTCCTTCTCTTTTGATCGAGGGGTAGTGGACTTCCACTGCACGGTGCCATGCAGTTGGCTGTTCTGTAAACAGGATCAGGTTGCTAATTTCACCGTTTTAAAAAGATCTGAAAACAGAGTTTCTGGTTTCTCTCTTAGAAGTTTGTGTTTGTACTGTTTTCGTGTATTTTCATTTTTTTTTTGTTTCTTGGGAAAATTTATAGGAATGGCCTCAGGGTAGAGGGGGTAGGGGAGGTATTTCCTTATAGGATAAGGTTTCTGTTGCCATCCTGTTACTATGCCGTTGCTATTTCATTGCTATGCGGTTTCTATATCGTTGCTATGCAGTTACTACATTGTTGTGTTGGGTATGTCGTTACTTAGCCTAGATGCTAGTTATCCGTTGTGGAGTGGGGTAGGAGCAAGTCAGGAGTCATTGGCTGCTGAAAGTGAGTAACAGGAGGAGGAGGAGGACATCACTGACGGCCTAGCTGAGGTGCCAGCAGCAGCAGGTGGTGATGATTCTCTTTATACACTTGCTGAGGTGAATGAGTTTCTGGATGAAACTTTTGGAAAATCTGTGAAATTGGCAAATTTTTTTGATGAGGAGAAGTTTGCACGGTCTGCGGTGGTATTACAAAAGACAGTGGGGATGGGGAGCTGAGTGCTAAAAAGCACTTCCGGTTGAGAACATTTATCACAGCTGTGTCGGCAGCCAAAAATCGTAGTGCTAGTAGGAAAGAAACAAGGAAAATGAAGTAATTATGTATTGTGGGCTTCACAGGGTGTTTTCTCCATGTTGGGATTTTTAATCTTTCTATTTTCCATTTCTCTCTATCTTTTATTAATGGCACACACCCAGGCAACATGAGAATTATCATCCACACTGGGTCTACTGACATTTTACATAGGAAAACTGGCTCTAAGACCCTGAAACAAGATTTCTGCCTGCTACTGGAAAAAGTATGCTACTCTCAAGGGCAAGATGTGTTTATCTCAGGACCCATTCCAACCTTGGGGAAAGGAATTGAATAATTTTGCAGACTTCTTGGGCTGAATTCATGGCTGATGTCGACATGTTTCAACTACGGGATAGAGTTAATTGACAATTTCAATCTTTTTGGAACTGTAAAGACAGTTTTAGACCTGATGGGGTTCATCCAAACATCATGGGATGCCGGCTGCTTGGTGCCAACCTACGTCACGCTCTTGAATGCCATCTCTAAACAAGATAAGCATGAAGGACAGTGTGCATAGAGAGGATCCACCCCCCTCACCTGACCCTCTAACCCAGGGCTATTCAATTAATTTGGAATTGGGGCCAGTTCATGAAACTGAGGCAAAATAAGGGGCCGGAGAATATGAGTAATTATGGTAACAAATAGAGAAATTACAACAACATAATGAAGGAATCAATATATCAAAGTTAGCATGAGTTGTCTTAAAATGCCTTCTCAAATTATACACCTTGCACAAGGCGAGGCACTCGTTGCAGATTAAGCACACAGGATTCACATCAATGGCAATAAACGCGTATTTATCTGTCCATTCATTGTTGAACTGCCTGTTGTCCAAGTCCAACTTTTCTTTTTTTTTAAGGTAGATATTGACATTTAAACTTTGTGTTTATATCGAAATTACTTCGTGCTTGGCTTGAAAGAAAGTCAGAGCGTTTCCGTCAGAGCTCGGCACTCAGAGCGCACCGCGAATGGGCGATTTTGATTGGTCATGTACCTGTTTTGCCACCATGGCTTAAAGAAGTGCATATCGCTCATATTGCACGAAATAATTTACAATTAACAATAGTCATGCGGTGTATGAAACTACCCATATGTAATAACTATACACAGTGGCGATACTTTGTTTTTAAAAGTGTGTGGGACATTGCTAACACAATGCTAAATCATAAATCAGATGTATGTACAATAACCTTACGATGTCCAGCAATCGATCTAAATAGTACATTGGGTTAAATTTGTAGTTTAAGTGTGTACTTAAATGGTCCAGTGGCAGAATTTTGCCAAGCGTGTCAGAGGTTCTGGGTTCTAGTCCGCACTCGAATAGATTTTTTTTTCTCATCAAAACCGATGTTTATCAGTGGATGAATATCAGGCAGGGACACGTTTGTGTGCATTTTGTTTTGTAATTTCACCGTAACGAATAGAGTCACCAACGGAACACAGTATCCGTGCCTGTCAGGAATACGCTTAGAAACAAGGTTGTGGTTCCAATCGCGGAACGCAATATATTTATTGACAGATGTGTAGAAAGGCAGAGGAATAGTCAGGCAGACTGGGTTCTGTCTCGGCAGATCAGAGTTCGAAGACGGTACCAGGGATCGGGCAAGGACAAGGTCGGTAAGGCAGGCTGATGGT
Source organism: Dallia pectoralis (assembly GCA_029465975.1). Taxonomy (NCBI): domain Eukaryota; kingdom Metazoa; phylum Chordata; class Actinopteri; order Esociformes; family Umbridae; genus Dallia; species Dallia pectoralis. The sequence goes on from CM055729.1 coordinate 27,360,152, forward strand.
CGGGAAAAGGAATCACTGGTAGACACAAGACAGGATTAGGCAGACTGGGAGAACGGGACAGGCTAATAACTGGTAATCTGATCAATCGTATTCATAAGTGCTCAGTAAGTCAGGAACGAACAATACCTCGTACTGATCGAAAGACCAAGTGCTACTTTTTACCCCAACTAATTACTGGCAGGTGTGCCTAGAACTCAGGTGATCCTGATCGGGGCTGATCTCTCCTCTCTCCGGAGATCGGGAGCTGTCAAAGCTGGCATAGAGAAGGACAAGCCTCCATTTCTAACAGCGCCACTGATCGCGGCTGCAACGAGCACTTTGATCACTTGATTTAAAAAGCAACACATTTCAGCACTAGATAGCCTCTTATTTAACAGATGAACGAAATGAATGCTCTGCTAGTTCACTGGAGATTTTTTTATTTATTTGTATTGGTACATTCGTGCGCGAGATGTTTCAAAGTGGTGGGGACAATTCCCACCCGCAAATTACGCCTAAAGGGCCGGTTCAAAATCCCTCAGGGGCCGGACCCGGCCCGGGGCCGCCAGTTGAATAGCCCGGCTCTAACCCAAATAACTCACAGAGAACTCAAAGAATACAGAAACCTCCATGGAGCAGCACCATAATGGTTAACACCCTTAAAAGAGATTGTAGAAAATCTGAACGTAAGTGGAGAAAAACTAAGCTTCAAACCACAATGACATCTATAAACAAAACCTTGGTAAATTCAGCTTTGAGTTACGCAGGGCTAGACAGCAACATTTATCAGGATCAACAAGAATATCAACAATACCCGCACTCTGTTTGCCATGGTCAACAAACTCACCAACCCCCAAAGCAGATAGCACCTGAACTTTTGTCTGGTGCAAAATGTAATGAATTTGCTATTTTCTTCAGTGAAAAATCCAAAGTATTAGGCAGACCATCAAAACTACACAGTCAAACAATGACCCTGTATTGCCACTCACAACCACCAAGAAATAACTTGTCTGTTATGTCACAATTTGATAGAATTGACCCAAAAACCCTAGAAGAAACAGTTGGACGTCTTAAAGCTTCCACATGTTGTCTTGACACACTACCAACAGACTTTTTAAAAAACAATTTTTAACTCCATAACAATAGATCTGCAGCAAAGCAATTGTTAATAGCTCTTTACAATTGGAGATTTTCCCAACGTCACTAAAAACAGCTGCCATTAAACTGCTATTAAAAAAAAGAGAACACTGGATGCAACTATTTTGAACAACTATAGACCAGTCTCAAATCTACCTTTTAATTACAGTCCTGGTTCTACTAAATCTCAGTGCAGCATTTAAAAAATATATAACACTTGGGGACAGACTGGAACATTGGGTAGGACTCTATGGGACAGTCCTTAATGGTCTTATTTAGATAGGCGGAGTTACATTGTCACCGTTTGCAATCATTAATCTGATAAGGTGGCTATGACAAGCGGAATTCCCCAGGGATCAGTTCTCGGACCACTTCTGTTCATTCTCTATATACTACCTCTGGGCCAAATTCAACAAAACAACAACATTAACTACCACAGCTATGCAGATAATACTCACATATATATGGCTCTAAAACCATATGACTACCACACAATGGACTCACCGTGTCATTATAGAGCACATAAATACCTGGATGAACCAAAATTGTCTACAATTAAACCAAAATAAAAGAAACATTATTGCGTTTGGCAACAAAAATAGAATAACTCATATTAGTAAATAACTGGATTCTCGGGCCCTTAAAACCAGGGACCAAGTGCGTAACCAGG
>CM055729.1:27362437-27380078 GCA_029465975.1 Dallia pectoralis
ACACACACACTAACTCAGAAATATTCCGTGTACCAACATGTTGAGTCTAATGGCTGATATATTATGCAGTTTATCCAATGCTTACCTTACATTTAGTCCCCTTCTGGTTCTCTATTCTCCCTCTGAACAGATGTGTGCCTCGCTCATCCCTGGTCAACCCGAGTCATTCTCACTCCCGTCTCCTCAGTCAAACTATAAACCCTCTTCATCCCCTGACCCCCCCTTTCTGAGCTTTCACAATAGTCTTCCTCATTCCACCAACGCCACCACTAAAACCAATCTGTGTGTGCGTGCGTGCGTGCGTGGTATTAATGCAGAGATTCCTATTTCCATCTAAAGATATACAGTTTTCCTTCTTGTCTCATCACACATTTTTATTTTATGTTTTTTAAAAGGTTCCACGTATAATTAAATAATTTCCTGGGCATGTACATTTATTTATATGACTTGTTTAGCACCTTGAAACAGAACAAAAATGAATGCAATATTTAAAATTGATCCGTGTTATTTTAATTTTAAAATATAAGGTTCAGAAATATGAAAATTGCATTTAAAAATAAATGTAATGTGTAACTAAAGCCTCTGTGAGAGGCTCTAGTCAGGGAAACATCAAGGATAGTGTGTGTGTGTGTGTGGATAGTGTGTGTGTGTGTGTGTGTGTGTGTGTGTGTGTGTGTGTGTGTGTGTGTGTGTGTGTGTGTGTGTGTGTGTGTGTGTGTGTGTGTGTGTGTGTGTGTGTGTGTGTGTGTGTGTGTGTGTGTGTGTGTGTGTGTGTGTGTGTGTGTGTGTGTGTGTGTCTGTGTGTCTGTGTGTCTGTGTGTTGTCATGTTTGACCGTGCGTAGTGAGAAACAGGGTTAGTAACATTTTGATGAAATCCTCTTAATGACAGGATTGAAAAAACTAAGATAACTCTCTTCCTCTTCTCTCTCTCTCACTCTCTGTTTATCTCCGCCCATCTCTTACCCGCTTTCTCTCTTCCTTTCTCTCTCAAACAGATTTGAACATGAGGTATAAACCTAAGCAGATGCTGTGGACTGGATAGGCAGGATAATTATATCTATTCTATCTTCATCAGTTAAGTTAAAAGCCCTGAACCCCTCATGTATGCATGCGTCGGGTCAGGCAGGTTCAAAGGTGACAGGATGGAGCGAGAACGGAGGGTGTATTTCTGGATCCCTAAAACAGAAAGGACATGGTTAGATGTTTGAATGGTTTTGTGTCTGGGAATCTGCAAATGGCTCAATAGTAGAAGCAAACATGTGGTTGTCCAGGCAACTAAGACACTTTTCGACATGAGCATTGTATGGAGTCATTGTTCTGTCCGCATGTGGCAAACCTCACATCTGACATCTTAAAATATTCCTAACTTTTTGTCATTCTCATACTGTTCATCAGCTGTGGACATTCATCCGAACTGCCAAGAATTCAGTTGAAAAAGGTTCTTCAATATCTTCCATATCAAAATTAACACTATGCATACCTATTTTTCTCCACTGTAGATCCTCTTTTCAAGTAGGCCTCTCAGTGTTCAAACAGACTGGCTGAGACAACTCATTGCCCGGGTCTTACCGTTTGCTGGGTGTTGTCACAATCAGCGCATCCTGTCTGTCTTTCCCCTTGTTGCTGCACATTACAGGTACAAACTAATTGATAGCAGACATGTTTGTTCCAAAGTGAATTTCACACCAACACTAAAGTTTGTTTGCTCTAGCTTGAGATTACACAACATGGACTGTTTCCAAAATGTATTCATAAATAGGTAGGCGCTAAACGCTAAACTCACTATTACATTCATATTTTTTAGTTATTGAATCTAAATGAAATGTATGAATTGGAGTTCCTGAATTAAGTGACAGAATGTAGAAAAGAAGTGGAGATGCCGGGGATTGAACCCGGGGCCTCATACATGCAAAGCATGCGCTCAACCACTGAGCTACATCCCCTACATATCTGACACGTTGAATAAATAACATATATAATACATACAATGCATTTATGTTGACTGTATATACAAATGGCTGTATATAAGTTCACTTTTGTTACTAAACCAGTCATTTATCCTACTAAATATCAACTACTAAAATACTAAATATCAACAACAGTGCCTGCTCCGTAGTTTTGATAAACACCGCCATATCTACTTCCGCCATGTGGATGGATGTTTTCGGATTATCAGCTTCCGGTCCTTGAAGAGGAGTTAGCATAGCCACATTAATTGTTTGGCGTTAGAATAAATACCATGGCCGACAAAGTGCAAATACAAGAGGCAATTAAAACACAAGGAGAAGTCGTGCGGAAACTAAAGACAGAAAAAGCTAGCAAAGAACAGGTCAGTACCCATAACCAAGCACGATTTATTAAATGACCATGTAGAATATTGCCATAACGTCCTTATGCCATAAGGCTAACGTAACAGTAGCTATCTGGCTAATCCATGCCGTAGATCTGCCTCGCCGGGTCACTGTCAGATGAATGGCAAATATAGCTAGTTAGCTCCAAATAAAAGTAGCATGTCATTGGCGTTGAAAATGAAGTATGTGTACTATTGTATGACTTGGGAAACGTAACAGATATGGTTTCAAATATACATAGATCCAACCGTGAATGCGAGCTGATGCAATCTCCATGTAATTTGTCATTCTACGGTTAAGACCGATTTTTAGCTAGCTATATAGTAAGCTAGGTACAGTATATTTTGTTCCATGCGGGAATTGTAAAATGTAACAATGTTTATGATATCCTAACTGAATGTTTGGACGGAGTCTTCCTAAACCGGCGTTTCTTTTGCCATATTTTCTTTTAGTATGTTAATGTTTCCATTCACTTGTATTTTATGCATTTTAAAAGTAGAAAGCAAACGCTTAAATTCCCTTTAATCTGTCCATGTTAACAAGGTGGGTTGGGTTATTTTGCTACTACTAGTCACTGTGTCTACCTGGCAGGGTCAGTCCTAACTAACATTAGTGAATTTAAACATGATAACAGATAAACAATTACCTCCATATTTAGAGCATCTGTCAAATAAACCCCGTCAATGGAAACTGCCTTAAAGATATATTTTTAATTTACCTGTGTGTATGTCATGGGCGGGACCCCACTGATTCTACACCTTCCTACATCACCAGGGCAGGGCCGTGTTCAGTAGGACACTGTATTGATAGGGTTGCTCATCACTGTTCTCCGGTTCTTCCTGCCAACCACCCTATTTGGGCCTGCTGATCATCATTGTCATCTTCTCCGTCAAAACCCAGGACTAAATTGTGTTTACCCTGCGTTTGGTGGGGTAACCTTCCTTTGCCCGAAACTCACTGTGATTGGACGGGCGGACTGAACCATTGGACTGAACGGCTGTTCTGACGCTGCACTCCTGAACGGCCATCTTGATTTTATTTTTTATATTTTATTTTTTCCCCTTTGGGATGAATACATTGGGTGTGGTGTCTCGGCGTCTGTGTGCGGGTGTGGCTGGCCGTGGGTCTGGATGGTCTATCCGACCTCTGCGCCTCTGCACTGGGATCACTGTGTCTCAGGTAGGACCCTGACAGGAGGCCTTTGGGAGTGAAGGGGGCTGTTGGTCTTTTTGGGGTCTTTGCAAACACTGGTGTAACAGGGTTTGTTTGTTTTTTCATAGATCGATGAGGAAGTGGCCAAACTATTAGAGCTGAAGGCTCGGCTTGGAGGAGATGAAGGCAAACAGCAGTTCACACTTAAGACAGCCAAGGTAAAACTATGAGAACCTCACAGGTACCTCCAAGGTAAATCCTTCTAGGGTCCAACTAGGAGAGAACCTCATAGCCTGTGGATGATCTTTCAAAAGGACATGTTACATATTGTTTAAATCATTTTTATTTTATTTAACAAGGTAGGCAGATTGAGAGCACATTTTCATTTGCAACAGCGACCTGGAAAAGATAAAGTGAAAATTTTACAGAACATAAGAGTGCAAATGGCAGTGGGATTCAACAAGGCAATACAGGATCAAGTGGGGAGTAAATATACTGATAATACAGGTGAGGTTTGAGTAGGTCAGTGAAGCAGCATTGATATGGCAATAACAACTATTTAAATACAAATGAGTAAATGTAAAAAGTTTAAAGTGTATCTAGCACGTAGGTTTTGGGAGAAAGAGCATTTGAGCATGCCTGAGCAAATAGAATAATTCAAGAATGTAAAAACATGAGAGCAGTAGAGGTGAAAATGGGCATGGAATAAGTGAGAAGTTAACGACAGCTAACATGTACAGTGATCAGAGTTCAGACAGGAGTAGTTTGAAAGGCATTGGGTCAATTTAGTGTTGTATTGCTTATGCACTCCTTTTTCTTTACCGGTACCCTCCTCCACCCTCCTCCCACCCCCTCCTCCACCCATCCCCCTCCTCCACCCCCATCCCCCTCATCCACCCCCATCCCCCTCCTCCACCCATTTTCAGGGCACCAGGGATTATAACCCCAAACAGATGGCTATCAGAGAGAGTCTTCAACACCATCATCGGCTGTTTCAAACGCCACGGTGCAGAGACCATCGACACACCTGTGTTTGAGATAAAGGTGTGTGTGTGCGTGCGTGCGTGCGTGCCACCACCACCGAACACTGTCAATGAAGAGTGATGGAGTAGCCCTAGACTGGTGGAACGGCAGTTTGGTGGCTAAATTGATCAAAAACTTTGTCGTCTTGTAGGAAACACTGACCGGAAAGTATGGAGAAGATTCTAAACTCATCTATGACCTGAAGGACCAAGGTGGCGAGCTGTTGTCCCTTAGATATGACCTCACTGTATCCTACTAGTAGTTGCTAGCCCATCCTACTAGTAGTTGCTAGCCCTTAGATATGACCACACTGTATCCTACTAGTAGTTGCTAGCTCTTATATATGACCTCACTGTATCCTACTAGTAGTTGCTAGCCGTTAGATATGACCTCACTGTATCCTACTAGTAGTTGCTAGCCTTAGATATGACCTCACTGTATCCTACTAGTAGTTGCTAGCCGTTAGATATGACCTCACTGTATCCTACTAGTAGTTGCTAGCCGTTAGATATGACCTCACTGTATCCTACTAGTAGATGCTAGCCCTTAGATAGGACCTCGCTGTATCCTACTAGTAGTTGCTAGCCCTTAGATATGACCTCACTGTATCCTACTAGTAGTTGCTAGCCGTTAGATATGACCTCACTGTATCCTACTAGTAGATGCTAGCCCTTAGATATGACCTCACTGTATCCTACTAGTAGATGCTGCCCTTAGATAGGACCTCGCTGTATCCAACTAGTAGTTGCTAGCTCTTATATAAAGTGACCTCACTGTATCCTACTAGTAGTTGCTAGCCGTTAGATATGACCTCACTGTATCCTACTAGTAGTTGCTAGCCCTTAGATATGACCTCGCTGTATCCAACTAGTAGTTGCTAGCCGTTAGATAGGACCTCGCTGTATCCAACTAGTAGTTGCTAGCCGTTAGATATGACCTCACTGTATCCTACTAGTAGTTGATAGCCCTTAGATAGGACCTCTCTGTATTCTTGTGTATGATTCCCTGCGTTTGAGAGCTATTTAGTTGGGTGCAACTAGGTTCTGATCCAATCAGCTATCTGCTGGTCCTTGACTCCAGCCCTTCCCAGGTGCCCTTTGCCCGTTACCTGGCCATGAACAAGATCTCCAACATCAAGCGCTACCACATCGCCAAGGTCTATCGCCGTGACAACCCAGCCATGACCCGAGGACGCTACAGGGAGTTTTTATCAGTGTGTAAGCATCAGAACCATGGATGAAACGCAGAACCTGATGTGAGGCTGTCAACCAAAACACACCCTCATTTCTACTTTGTGCCGTCTCCTTTTAGGATTTTGACATTGCTGGTCAGTACGACCCAATGATCCCAGACGCTGAGTGCCTAAAGATCGTCCACGAGATCCTCAGTGAGCTGGAGCTGGGAGACTTCCGCATCAAGGTGGGTCTGAGAACCACGATACCTGCTTCTGCTGTATTATGAAGCCGGGCGTGGCCACAGCATGGGTCCTCCTATTCCTCTTAACCCCGCCCCCTTCTGACCACTGCAGGTGAACGACAGACGTATCCTAGATGGAATGTTTGCAGTGTGTGGAGTTCCGGACAGAAGTTCGGACCATCTGCTCCACAGTGGATAAACTGGACAAGGTAAATCATGTAACCGAGTTCAGAAAATGTTGATAAGCCTTACGAGGCCCGGGCATGGAGGAGCCTGACCCATGTTCTGGACTTACACTACTACTCTGGGTTCTTCTATCAAGTCTTTCGCTCTTCTCTCGCGCCTCCTTCCAGATGTCGTGGGAGGATGTGCGAAGTGAGATGGTGAAGGAGAAGGGTCTTTCCGAGGAGGCCGCAGATCAGATTGGCCAGTATGTCAGCATGCAGGGTGAGGACCTCCCGTTTCACACACACTACCGCTACCCTTTCTCACTGTGTGACCCCTGACCCTGTCTGTGGTTTGTTGTTTCTGGCAGGTGGGAAGGACCTGGCCGAACGCCTGTTACAGGATGCCAAGATGTCACAGAGCAAGCAGGCGTGTGCCGGCCTAACAGACATGAAGCAGCTGTTCAGTTACCTGGAGCTGTTCCAGGTTACAGACAAGGTGAGGTGACAACCGTGATGAACGTCCGGCTCAGTTGAGGCATTTCAGACAATAAACTACAATAGTTTAGATAACAGTTGATGTATGACAGGAATTTTCAGGGGGAAAACTCTGGTGTGGTTCTATCTAAGCCTGATAATCACTTAGGCATACCCAACACTTAGGCACACCCAACACTTAGGCACACCCAACACTTAGGCACACCCAACACTTAGGCCTAGAGGCACACCCCAACACTTAGGCACACCCAACACTTTTTGACACCCAACACTTAGGCACACCCAACATAGGCACACCCAACACTAGGCACACCCAACACTTAGATTAGGCCTAGAGTTGTTTTTGAGGTTAATAGAGATCTAATTTTTAATTCAGCTGCACAGCTGCTCCTCGGCTAGTGTTGGACCTCTGTATTACCTGTCCCTCCCCTCTCCAGGTGGTGTTTGACCTTAGTCTGGCCCGTGGGTTGGACTATTACACAGGTGTGATCTATGAGGCTATTCTGACCCAGAACGGCCCAGTCTCCGCCCCTGAGACTGGCGAGAGGGGGAGGAGGGTGTGAGCGTGGGCGTGGCAGGAGGTGGACGATACGACGGCCTGGTGGGAATGTTCGACCCCAAAGGAAGGAAAGTCCCGTGTGTGGGGGTCAGCATCGGCATCGAGAGGTCTTCTCCATCTTGGAGCAGAAAGCTGAGGTAAAGGTGGGGGTTGGGGGGCTCACCTGTACAGACCCAGGCCCACAATGACATACCCAAATCTAACTGCTTAAAGATCCTGAACCATGTAGGATCATCTGGTTAATGTCTTCTGAGAGGAGATACTCTGAAGTTTGTGAAAGTGTTGAATTAATAGAAGAAAATGTCATGGTAAAACACAAAAAACATGCATAATTTTCTTTTTCCTTGTTGCATTGTCTTTGAAATGTAGATGGAAGGCCATACATTGAGCTGCAAAGCTGGAGACACTTTAGATGTTGTCCACCAGAGGGCAGCATTCTGCTGACACACATTTATGGCTGATAGAATATCCAACTACATTGCAATTAGGGCTGGACAATAATTCAATATAAATCAAGATAATTTTTCCAATAACAGTGATATGATTTTTAAAACACATTTTCGATATTTCAATATTTTTGCTGATCTCAACGGCGTGAAGTTTAAGCTACAAAATGAGCGCCCATGACCGCACTCCAAACGTGACCCGAACGAGCTTCCACAAGTGAGGGGAAAGCGACATTTGATTAGAGAGGGAAAGACTAATTCAGTTGTATGGAAGTGGTTGACTTTCTAGACCTGATGAACTTCAGGTTTCAGGCTGCTAAAATGTGCTGGAGAGTGGAGCGAATAGCAGCGTGTTATGTTAAAGCTGGAAGTACCTTTTAGTTAAAAATTAGCAAAATGTTCTTCTGGGCCGAGGCCACCATCACCTGAGTCTCTGTGGTACGCACCTTCTCTGCCGAAGCCTAAAGAGTCGGACCAAAACACAGTCAGACTTCAGAGCAGAACAGCCGGACACACTCTTGAGACTTCATCCAGTTAACCTGCGTCAACCCACATTGAGTACCTGCTTATTAAGATGTGACATGTTTATACTGTGCAGAAAACAATCTTATCTAACAGCAATCTCCAATTAAAAAGCTAAAATGGCTAGTATTATCTGCAACTGTTTGGACAGTGTAGAGCAAAAATATTTTTTCAAGGCAGCAGACACTCAGTGGTCCTTTTATAAAATGTTTAATTGCAATTAGGGCTGGACGATATGGCCAAATTGTATATCACAATATATTTTTTAATTCCGGTCGATACAATATAATTCCGATATGAACAATAAAAAATGGCAAGAACACCCACAACGGATGTTTGTAAACAAAAACACGGTTTAGATATTGGATTCATGATGTACTGGCTCATTATATACATTTTGCTAATTTTTAACTAAAAAGGTACTGCAGCTTTAACATAACACGCTGCTATTCGGCTCCACTCTCCAGCACATTTAGCAGCCCGCTGAAACCTGAAGTTCATCAGGTCTTAGAAAGCCGAACCACTTCCATACAACTGAATTAGTCTTTCCTCTCTAATCAAATGTCGGCTTTCTCCTCACTTGTGGAAGCTCGTTCGGGCACGTTTGAATTGCGGTCATGGGCGCTCATTTTGTAGCTTAAACTTCACGCGTTGGAGATCAGCAAAAATATTGAAATATCGAAAATGTGTTTAAAAATCATATCACTGTTATTGGAAAAAAATTATCGCGATTTATATTGAATTATTGTCCAGCCCTAATTGCAATGTAGTTGGATATTCTATCAGCCATAAATGTGTGTCACAGAATGCTGCCCTCTGGTGGACAACATCTAAAGTGTCTCCAGCTTAGCAGCTCAATGTATGGCCTTCCATCTACATTTCAAAGACAATGCAACAAGGAAAAGAAAATTATGCATGTTTTTTTGTGTTTTACCATGACATTTTCTTCTATTAATTCAACACTTTCACAAACTTCAGAGTATCTCCTCTCAGAAGACATTAACCAGACGATCCTACATGGTTCAGGATCTTTAAGCAGTTAGATTTGGGTATGTCATTGTGGGCCTGGGTCTGTACAGGTGAGCCCCCCAACCCCCACCTTTACCTCAGCTTTCTGCTCCAAGATGGAGAAGACCCTCTCGATGCCGATGCTGACCCCCACACACGGGACTTTCCTTCCTTTGGGGTCGAACATTCCCACCAGGCCGTCGTATCGTCCACCTCCTGCCACGCTGCCCACGCTCACACCCTCCTCCCCCTTCTCGCCAGTCTCAGGGGCGGAGACTGGGCCGTTCTGGGTCAGAATAGCCTCATAGATCACACCTGTGTAATAGTCCAACCCACGGGCCAGACTAAGGTCAAACACCACCTGAGAGGGGGAGGGACAGGTAAATACAGAGGTCCAACACTAGCCGAGGGGAGCAGCTGTGCAGCGGAATTAAAATTAGATCTCTATTAACCTCAAAAACAACTCTAGGCCTAAGTGTTGGGTGTACCTAAGTGTTGGGTGTGCCTAAGTGTTGGGTGTGCCTAAGTGTTGGGTGTGCCTAAGTGTTGGGTGTGCCTAAGTGTTGGGTGTGCCTAAGTGTTGGGTGTGCCTAAGTGTTGGGTGTGCCTAAGTGTTGGGTGTGCCTAAGTGTTGGGTGTGCCTAAGTGTTGGGTGTGCCTAAGTGTTGGGTGTGCCTAAGTGTTGGGTGTGCTAAGTGTTGGGTGTGCCTAAGTGTTGGGTATGCCTAAGTGATTATCAGGCTTAGATAGAACCACACCAGAGTTTTCCCCCCCCTGAAAATTCCTGTCATACATCAACTGTTATCTAAACTATTGTAGTTTATTGTCTGAAATGCCTCAACTGAGCCGGACGTTCATCACGGTTGTCACCTCACCTTGTCTGTAACCTGGAACAGCTCCAGGTAACTGAACAGCTGCTTCATGTCTGTTAGGCCGGCACACGCCTGCTTGCTCTGTGACATCTTGGCATCCTGTAACAGGCGTTCGGCCAGGTCCTTCCCACCTGCCAGAAACAACAAACCACAGACAGGGTCAGGGGTCACACAGTGAGAAAGGGTAGCGGTAGTGTGTGTGAAACGGGAGGTCCTCACCCTGCATGCTGACATACTGGCCAATCTGATCTGCGGCCTCCTCGGAAAGACCCTTCTCCTTCACCATCTCACTTCGCACATCCTCCCACGACATCTGGAAGGAGGCGCGAGAGAAGAGCGAAAGACTTGATAGAAGAACCCAGAGTAGTAGTGTAAGTCCAGAACATGGGTCAGGCTCCTCCATGCCCGGGCCTCGTAAGGCTTATCAACATTTTCTGAACTCGGTTACATGATTTACCTTGTCCAGTTTATCCACTGTGGAGCAGATGGTCCGGAACTTCTTGTCCGGAACTCCACACACTGCAAACATTCCATCTAGGATACGTCTGTCGTTCACCTGCAGTGGTCAGAAGGGGCGGGGTTAAGAGGAATAGGAGGACCCATGCTGTGGCCACGCCCCCGGCTTCATAATACAGCAGAAGCAGGTATCGTGGTTCTCAGACCCACCTTGATGCGGAAGTCTCCCAGCTCCAGCTCACTGAGGATCTCGTGGACGATCTTTAGGCACTCAGCGTCTGGGATCATTGGGTCATACTGACCAGCAATGTCAAAATCCTAGGAGGAGACGGCACAAAGTAGAAATGAGGGTGTGTTTTGGTTGACAGCCTCACATCAGGTTCTGCGTTTCATCCATGGTTCTGATGCTTACACACTGATAAAACTCCCTGTAGCGTCCTCGGGTCATGGCTGGGTTGTCACGGCGATAGACCTTGGCGATGTGGTAGCGCTTGATGTTGGAGATCTTGTTCATGGCCAGGTAACGGGCAAAGGGCACCTGGGAAGGGCTGGAGTCAAGGACCAGCAGATAGCTGATTGGATCAGAACCTAGTTGCACCTAACTAAATAGCTCTCAAACGCAGGGAATCATACACAAGAATACAGAGAGGTCATATCTAAGGGCTATCAACTACTAGTAGGATACAGTGAGGTCATATCTAACGGCTAGCAACTACTAGTTGGATACAGCGAGGTCCTATCTAACGGCTAGCAACTACTAGTTGGATACAGCGAGGTCCTATCTAAGGGCTAGCATCTACTAGTAGGATACAGTGAGGTCATATCTAACGGCTAGCAACTACTAGTAGGATACAGTGAGGTCATATATAAGAGCTAGCAACTACTAGTTGGATACAGCGAGGTCCTATCTAAGGGCTAGCATCTACTAGTAGGATACAGTGAGGTCATATCTAAGGGCTAGCATCTACTAGTAGGATACAGTGAGGTCATATCTAACGGCTAGCAACTACTAGTAGGATACGGTGAGGTCATATCTAACGGCTAGCAACTACTAGTAGGATACAGCGAGGTCCTATCTAAGGGCTAGCATCTACTAGTAGGATACAGTGAGGTCATATGTAACGGCTAGCAACTACTAGTAGGATACAGTGAGGTCATATCTAACGGCTAGCAACTACTAGTAGGATACAGTGAGGTCATATCTAACGGCTAGCAACTACTAGTAGGATACAGTGAGGTCATATCTAACGGCTAGCAACTACTAGTAGGATACAGTGAGGTCATATATAAGAGCTAGCAACTACTAGTAGGATACAGTGTGGTCATATCTAAGGGCTAGCAACTACTAGTAGGATACAGTGAGGTCATATCTAAGGGCTAGCAACTACTAGTAGGATACAGTGAGGTCATATCTAAGGGACAACAGCTCGCCACCTTGGTCCTTCAGGTCATAGATGAGTTTAGAATCTTCTCCATACTTTCCGGTCAGTGTTTCCTACAAGACGACAAAGTTTTTGATCAATTTAGCCACCAAACTGCCGTTCCACCAGTCTAGGGCTACTCCATCACTCTTCATTGACAGTGTTCGGTGGTGGTGGCACGCACGCACGCACGCACACACACACCTTTATCTCAAACACAGGTGTGTCGATGGTCTCTGCACCGTGGCGTTTGAAACAGCCGATGATGGTGTTGAAGACTCTCTCTGATAGCCATCTGTTTGGGGTTATAATCCCTGGTGCCCTGAAAGATGGGTGGAGGAGGGGGGATGGGTGGATGAGGGGGGATGGGTGGAGGAGGGGGGGATGGGTGGAGGAGGGGGGGGGGAGGAGGGTGGAGGAGGGTACCGGTAAAGAAAAAGGAGTGCATAAGCAATACAACACTAAATTGACCCAATGCCTTCAAACTACTCCTGTCTGAACTCTGATCACTGTACATGTTAGCTGTCGTTAACTTCTCACTTATTCCATGCCCATTTTCACCTCTACTGCTCTCATGTTTTTACATTCTTGAATTATTCTATTTGCTCAGGCATGCTCAAATGCTCTTTCTCCCAAAACCTACGTGCTAGATACACTTTAAACTTTTTACATTTACTCATTTGTATTTAAATAGTTGTTATTGCCATATCAATGCTGCTTCACTGACCTACTCAAACCTCACCTGTATTATCAGTATATTTACTCCCCACTTGATCCTGTATTGCCTTGTTGAATCCCACTGCCATTTGCACTCTTATGTTCTGTAAAATTTTCACTTTATCTTTTCCAGGTCGCTGTTGCAAATGAAAATGTGCTCTCAATCTGCCTACCTTGTTAAATAAAATAAAAATGATTTAAACAATATGTAACATGTCCTTTTGAAAGATCATCCACAGGCTATGAGGTTCTCTCCTAGTTGGACCCTAGAAGGATTTACCTTGGAGGTACCTGTGAGGTTCTCATAGTTTTACCTTGGCTGTCTTAAGTGTGAACTGCTGTTTGCCTTCATCTCCTCCAAGCCGAGCCTTCAGCTCTAATAGTTTGGCCACTTCCTCATCGATCTATGAAAAAACAAACAAACCCTGTTACACCAGTGTTTGCAAAGACCCCAAAAAGACCAACAGCCCCCTTCACTCCCAAAGGCCTCCTGTCAGGGTCCTACCTGAGACACAGTGATCCCAGTGCAGAGGCGCAGAGGTCGGATAGACCATCCAGACCCACGGCCAGCCACACCCGCACACAGACGCCGAGACACCACACCCAATGTATTCATCCCAAAGGGGAAAAAATAAAATATAAAAATAAAATCAAGATGGCCGTTCAGGAGTGCAGCGTCAGAACAGCCGTTCAGTCCAATGGTTCAGTCCGCCCGTCCAATCACAGTGAGTTTCGGGCAAAGGAAGGTTACCCCACCAAACGCAGGGTAAACACAATTTAGTCCCGGGTTTTGACGCGGAGAAGATGACAATGATGATCAGGCCCAAATAGGGTGGTTGGCAGGAAGAACCGGAGAACAGTGATGAGCAACCCTATCAATACAGTGTCCTACTGAACACGGCCCTGCCCTGGTGATGTAGGAAGGTGTAGAATCAGTGGGGTCCCGCCCCATGACATACACACAGGTAAATTAAAAATATATCTTTAAGGCAGTTTTCCATTGACGTGGGTTTATTTGACAGATGCTCTAAATATGGAGGTAATTGTTTATCTGTTATCATGTTTAAATTCACTAATGTTAGTTAGGACGACCCTGCCAGGTAGACACAGTGACTAGTAGTAGCAAAATAACCCAACCCACCTTGTTAACATGGACAGATTAAAGGGAATTTAAGCGTTTGCTTTCTACTTTTAAAATGCATAAAATACAAGTAAATGGAAACCTTAACATACTAAAAGAAAATATGGCAAAAGAAACGCCGGTTTAGGAAGACTCCGTCCAAACATTCAGTTAGGATATCATAAACATTGTTACATTTTACAATTCCCGCATGGAACAAAATATACTGTACCTAGCTTACTATATAGCTAGCTAAAAATCGGTCTTAACCGTAGAATGACAAATTACATGGAGATTGCATCAGCTCGCATTCACGGTTGGATCTATGTATATTTGAAACCATATCTGTTACGTTTCCCAAGTCATACAATAGTACACATACTTCATTTTCAACGCCAATGACATGCTACTTTTATTGGAGCTAACTAGCTATATTTGCCATTCATCTGACAGTGACCCGGCGAGGCAGATCTACGGCATGGATTAGCCAGATAGCTACCGTTACGTTAGCCTTATGGCATAAGGACGTTATGGCAATATTCTACATGGTCATTTAATAAATCGTGCTTGGTTATGGGTACTGACCTGTTCTTTGCTAGCTTTTTCTGTCTTTAGTTTCCGCACGACTTCTCCTTGTGTTTTAATTGCCTCTTGTATTTGCACTTTGTCGGCCATGGTATTTATTCTAACGCCAAACAATTAATGTGGCTATGCTAACTCCTCTTCAAGGACCGGAAGCTGATAATCCGAAAACATCCATCCACATGGCGGAAGTAGATATGGCGGTGTTTATCAAAACTACGGAGCAGGCACTGTTGTTGATATTTAGTATTTAGTTGTTGATATTTAGTAGGATAAATGACTGGTTTAGTAACAAAAGTGAACTTATATACAGCCATTTGTATATACAGTCAACATAAATGCATTGTATGTATTATATATGTTATTTATTCAACGTGTCAGATATGTAGGGGATGTAGCTCAGTGGTTGAGCGCATGCTTTGCATGTATGAGGCCCCGGGTTCAATCCCCGGCATCTCCACTTCTTTTCTACATTCTGTCACTTAATTCAGGAACTCCAATTCATACATTTCATTTAGATTCAATAACTAAAATATGAATGTAATAGTGAGTTTAGCGTTTAGCGCCTACCTATTTATGAATACATTTTGGAAACAGTCCATGTTGTGTAATCTCAAGCTAGAGCAAACAAACTTTAGTGTTGGTGTGAAATTCACTTTGGAACAAACATGTCTGCTATCAATTAGTTTGTACCTGTAATGTGCAGCAACAAGGGGAAAGACAGACAGGATACGCTGATTGTGACAACACCCAGCAAACGGTAAGACCCGGGCAATGAGTTGTCTCAGCCAGTCTGTTTGAACACTGAGAGGCCTACTTGAAAGAGGATCTACAGTGGAGAAAAATAGGTATGCATAGTGTTAATTTTGATATGGAAGATATTGAAGAACCATTTCAACTGAATTCTTGGCAGTTCGGATGAATGTCCACAGCTGATGAACAGTATGAGAATGACAAAAAGTTAGGGAATATTTTAAAGATGTCAGATGTGAGGTTTGCCACATGCGGACAGAACAATGACTCCATACAATGCTCATGTCCCGAAAAGTGTCTTAGTTGCCTGGACAACCACATGTTTAGCCCTACTATTGAGCCATTTGCAGATTCCCAGACACACAAAACCATTCAAACATCTAACCATGTCCTTTCTGTTTTAGGGATCCAGAAATACACCCTCCGTTCTCCCGCTCCATCCTGTCACCTTTGAACCTGCCTGACCGACGCATACATACATGAGGGGTTCAGGGCTTTTAACTTAACTGATGAAGATAGAATAGATATAATTATCCTGCCTATCCAGTCCACAGCATCTGCTTAGGTTTATACCTCATGTTCAAATCTGTTTGAGAGAGAAAGGAAGAGAGAAAGCGGGTAAGAGATGGGCGGAGATAAACAGAGAGTGAGAGAGAGAGAAGAGGAAGAGAGTTATCTTAGTTTTTTCAATCCTGTCATTAAGAGGATTTCATCAAAATGTTACTAACCCTGTTTCTCACTACGCACGGTCAAACATGACAACACACAGACACACACACACACACACACACACACACACACACACACACACACACACACACACACACACACACACACACACACACACACACACACACACACACACACACACACACACACACACACACACACACACACACACACACACACACACACACACACACACACACACACACACACACACACACACACACACACACACACACACACACACACACACACACACTATCCTTGATGTTTCCCTGACTAGAGCCTCTCACAGAGGCTTTAGTTACACATTACATTTATTTTTAAATGCAATTTTCATATTTCTGAACCTTATATTTTAAAATTAAAATAACACGGATCAATTTTAAATATTGCATTCATTTTTGTTCTGTTTCAAGGTGCTAAACAAGTCATATAAATAAATGTACATGCCCAGGAAATTATTTAATTATACGTGGAACCTTTTAAAAAACATAAAATAAAAATGTGTGATGAGACAAGAAGGAAAACTGTATATCTTTAGATGGAAATAGGAATCTCTGCATTAATACCACGCACGCACGCACGCACACACAGATTGGTTTTAGTGGTGGCGTTGGTGGAATGAGGAAGACTATTGTGAAAGCTCAGAAAGGGGGGGTCAGGGGATGAAGAGGGTTTATAGTTTGACTGAGGAGACGGGAGTGAGAATGACTCGGGTTGACCAGGGATGAGCGAGGCACACATCTGTTCAGAGGGAGAATAGAGAACCAGAAGGGGACTAAATGTAAGGTAAGCATTGGATAAACTGCATAATATATCAGCCATTAGACTCAACATGTTGGTACACGGAATATTTCTGAGTTAGTGTGTGTGTGTGTGTGTGATATTGAATAAATGTTCTGCATGCAGGGATTCAGTTACGATTCCAGTTTTGGTGTAAAGACGCATCAAATAGCTTTCATTAAAATTCATGTATTTATGCCGGATTCTAACTATACCTCATCTTTAGTACATTACAAGCATGCAGGCATACTTTGGCAAGACAGTATATGCTATAATAACGTGTATTTCCATGACATGGTCTGACAGAAGGCATTAAACCATTCGTGCGTGTTGGATCGCACTAAGCGCACTGCAACAGTCAGTGGGTCCAAACAGAGAGTGCATGTTTGGTACCCAACATAACAACACAATCAATGAATTAACTTCCGCAGACCCGGGCTTTCATAACTCAACCTGACAACCAACACATGACTTCCTCCCTCCGAGACTCACTCACATAATTGTACCCCCCCTTACCCCCGTCATTTCTCTCTGTGATATACAGACCCCCTCCCTTCTCTGTCTTTCACGATACTCATTACTTGATTCTCTCCTTGATAGAGAGCAGAGAGACCACTTGTCTTTTATTTCCCCCCTGCTCCATCTAGCTGTCCCTTGAGAAAATGACCGAGCCCCCATTTCACTTTAATCCAATTTTACAATTCTTCTCCTGGTTGCTCTCAACCAACCAACCATCCATCCATCTCGTTGCGCCCCTCTTTAACTAAATGATACCCACTAATTAAATTACAGTTCTTTGACCTTCTCAACCACGCTTACAACCACACACATTCCACACACGGTTTCCCTGTAAAATAAAATCATGCAATGTCTCATATGAATTTTGTCGATCTTCTGATTAGTTAGATATATTGTTTGTTTTCCTTTAGGACCATTTAATCTACAATTGTATGATTACAATCAGTTACATTACATGTATGCTTAATATAGACAAACCTTTTTATTGTTATTTTTTAAATTATGAGCTTACTGTATTTAACGCCTCTCCAAATGGAACTTCCTAAAGCT